>BLKR01001057.1:0-212500 GCA_011170035.1 Teleogryllus occipitalis | reverse complement strand
TTGAAGGAAAAAGTTGTTCGCCTAAAAGAAATAGTGTGGCAGATAGGATGAATAGAACCTCAGTGGCTACTACGAGATACCCCGTTTTCAGAACTCTAGATTACCGCTTAAATTTTGGGCAGAGCTTGCACATTGCCATGTTGCTACTTTCGCAGATAATGTAGCTCTAACAAATCAAGAGCAGATGAACCTCAGAAATTTGGGCAGAAATAAAAGCAAATCTTTACAGTTAAACTATTCGGTTGTAGAGTAATCTGTGGGCTTTCGAAGAAGAAAAGAAACAAATGAAATGAACAAGCTAAAGCAGGTGTCTTAGTGCAATATTATAAGTGTCGCAAAGCATATACGGTATACGACGAACAGAATGGTAATATACGTGAACTACGAGATGTTATATTTGTTGAATCTCAAAAGGGCAATATTTCATCGATTTTTACGAATTAAAGTGATTTATTGATTTCAGTTACTCGCATATTCAAGCCATTGATTAATCTTCTAAAAATGATAAAAGAGATTGATCATTTTATGATATAGAACTTTTGATAAATGTGAATATGACAGGAAGAAATGTAAAAAATCAAGACGAATAGGAAACTTATCGTTCAATTGATTAAATGTTTTTTGTCGAAGAAAATAATTTGAAAGAAATTGTTTCGTGCAGTACTACGTATCTGCAAAAGAGAATATGATCTGAATAAGAGACATTGTAACCGTGATAAATCTTGAGAGTATAAAAAGATTATCAAACGACAAGGAGGGGAAACCCGGTATTGTGCTGAAGGAAATGTGACTACAGAAGATATTCCTAGGACTTATAACAAGTCTATGAATTCAGATAAAAGTCAGAAATAGAAATATGCGGTATGAAAAAAAACAACAAATATTTTCGATCAAAGACGTGGAATTAAGAGGAACGTCCCGAAGACTAATGTTATAAATTGTGCATGAATACTTTTTAAAAAATATGTCGATAACGAAATGAAATACAGAGAAAAATTGATTACTAATGAGTTTGGTCGAGTTCCTAAAAATCACTATGCATGTTCATATAATCCATTTATCTGCATGAAACGGTTGGTGCACCTTTGGCTGCGATTAATTATTTTTAAAAGTTTTATTGACACGGAAATCGCGTATTTGAATTGTATGTTAGGTCCAAACGTATTTATGAATATACCAGAAGGATTAGAAAATGAAAAACAAAGTATTAAAATTGAATAAATGCTTGTATGGTTTACGCAAAGCTGGTCATTGCTGCTTTTTAAAACTATCTAACAACGACTTATAAGAACGGAAGTTAAGTTATGCGCCAGTGATCAGTGTTTATATATAAATAGGATGAACACCGGGTTTATAGATTTCATTTTACAGTTGAGAATTCCTTAATAGTTAGAGAAAGTGAGATATTAATGAATGTCATTCGAAAATCGAGAGAAAACTTCGCTAGGAAAGAAGTTTCATCGAAAGACGCGATCGAGTCGAATCCTAAAACCAATTTTGAATGTTTTCTTGACAAAACATTATACGTTTTAGGTCATGATTGAAGAAGCCATAAAACCGTAAAAAGTTTCGAGAATTTTTGTTCACACCATACGAAATAAACTTATGTTAAACAAAATAATTGTTTTCACAAGTTATAACATTCCCAACAAAAAAAAGGGAAATTGATGTGATGTTCACATTAGTATTATTGCATCACTAAATGTCAATGCCTACAGAAATTGAAAGAAAACTATGCAGCCTTCAGTCATGAAAAAGTCTATGGTTTAGTTAGATACCCTGGAGCTCGGGAAAAATACAAAACCAAAGAAACCGAGTCGATTTTGCCTGAAATGTGCAAATATTTGTTTATGTTAATCCGCAATTTCTCATACCTGATGTTACGACTGTATTCTTGAACTGTGTGCGCCAATTTTATCAATGCAATGTGGATGAAGGGAGCTTCATTTTTCTCTTATGCCACTTCAAAAGAACAAATTTTAGTTACTTCAGACACCAGTTTTCCACACAATCGTCAATAGCGTATTTGATCCTGAAGGCGATACGCAAATGTACTATTTAATGTTTATGTGCATTGTATAAGACACTAATATAATATGAACGTACGTGTATTGAAAGATAAAATTGCTCTAATTTTGTTTCTTGTTTACAATCCAATTAAATATATATGTATATTGTGTAATGCAACTGTAATTGTAATATTAAATATTGATCAAATCAATTAATTCGAATTTTGTTGGCAAGTTGTAGGAAAACGTTTTTTGGTGGTTTTCTTTCAAGGAAATCTTTTCTGGAAATAAAAGGAACGTTTTCCGAAAATGTAAATTCTTTGATTTTCACTACCAAAATCCTTGGAATGCCAGGAATATGTGAAAATGCTCTTGCAATGAACTTCAAGTAGCAAAGAAAGAAATAGGCCGGCGTCGGGGTAGGTAAAAACTACTCATCGCGACGTCATTGATAAAATGTCTGCCAGTCAAGGGGCTTCATTTCCTCCAGAGGGCGCTGAGTAAATCTCATAATTACTAGAACTAGGCCTAATAAGCAACTTCTTAAAATAAAGCTGGCACAATGATATTCAGTATATCTTATTACTAGAATGGTTGCATTTTATCTGGTCCTTTCAAATTGTGGCAAGTTCCGTAATTTCCTGTAAAATTGTACTCCGTTGTTGTTGTCCAACAGAAAAAGGTAGCATGAATGACGTTGGCATTTTTAATCAGAACGATTTATCTAAACGATTTTTTTCAGAAGTTATGTAATTGATGTAGTTGCTAAAATTAACTGTTCATTCAGATTAACAATATTGTCTATAAAATAACAATTGCACATAAGTAATAATGAAACATGAGCAATAATAATGACAATCAACCGCCATGCTTATTGATGAATATTATTTTCCAACAATAAAAACACATTTCACTTATATGTCAAATTAATGGGCAAAATTCTAGTGACTTAAATCATTCAGTTTCGTTACAGCCAGAAATACGATTTGTTGAACTAAAGATAGTAGTGGAAGGGCAAAATATAAGACTATGTATACTTATCTTGCTAGACGCCGCGAAGATTGCAACGATGAAGCTTCTCCCACGACACTCCTATTTAAGGATACCAATAATCTCCCAGTGGCATTTCTTTCCTGGCATTGTTTTTACTGGGAATTTGTATATTAAGAATGTAAACACAGAGATGAAGTAAGACTTAACTCAAATATTCTCGTACAAGACGATTCTGTACTCCACACATTCTTCCAAGCAACAAAACACTCACTGCATGTGCAAGTATTCGACTGGATTCGACAGTATGTCAAAGAAAATACACAAGAGCGCGTAACGGCAATGGTCAAAGAAATTACTTAAGATTAGATTGTGTTCCTTTATATTTATTTTTCTGTAATTTACTTCGTTTATCTTTTTAATTTAAATAATTTAAGAACCCTTTATATATTTCAAAAGATATATTTAGAGTGAATGGAACAATTTCGTTTGTGACAATATCCACATAGTGTTATTTTCGTGATATTTCCTACAAAGAATAATGATAATAGTTTTTTTCCACAAAAACTAGCTTAAGCCTAATAATTATTGCTTTTCAAAGAAAATTGTGAATTTGGTTAATACTTAAATCCAAAGAATATCAGTTTACAATTTCTTATAATTTTCTTATATCATTTGAAGCTTAAATACCAACGTTGCCAAACTTTGGAGAGAGAATATAAAACGGGTTTAATGAAATTACGACATAATTTTATGATAAAGTGGTATTATGTATTTTCTACAACATAAAAGTAATTATAACATGAAATAAGTTGTTACAGAATAGAACATTTTCATTCAGAAAATTAAAGTTAATATTTGTCATACCAGTAATTATTTTCTGAGTTTTACTCTTGTTTAGTCTTGACTTCTGATCCATTGTATGAATAAAGTAATTTACAAAATTATTATATTCAAATCCTTTTCCTCTTAATTTACAACTTCGTTCCTACTTTTATTCCTAATTTGTAATATTTCTTTTATTTTTCCAGTAAAAATATTTTTTTCTAAAAAACATGACATAATTTTTATTATTTCTTTCATTCAACATTATTTCCCATGAACTTTAAGCAAGTAAACTTAACGCAAGTAAACTTAATTTCCAGACCTTATAATGGTGGAAATACATGGGTGTACCTCCGGTGTACCGATTTTTGCTCGTTCTACGCACCACCAGTTTGCGTCACGAACCACGTGACCACAGCACGGACACCGTTTGAAACACCAGTCCAGACGCTGGCCGTTATGTTGCATGGAGACCGAGTAGTGTTGAGAAACATTTTGAAAATGGTACAAAATGATAATTTTCAACGGTAAGCAACCAAAAATAATGCAATGCAAGTTTACTAGATGCAATATTTAAAACAAATGCTTCATTAATCTGTTTCAATGACTTGTAATGATGAGATAATTTTGGTATCTGTCTGCTTTCAAACTTCCCGCCAATATTGTGACGCAAACTAGTGTCTGTAGCTCATTGGCTGAAGTTGGATACCATGCTCAAGAGCAATACCTACTATTACTACTAGTGAAAGAATGTATTGTCAAGAGCCCCTCCTGGGCTTTATTGCATAAGAGAAATACGTGATTCAGTGTTAACAGATTGTAGGAATTTCCCCCCAAATTGAAGAAATATACTCCTTGCGGTGAGAAAAAGTGGAAAAGAAAAGTCTGACTGCAAGTTCATAAAAAGTTTAATTTAGTAAATAAAACGACTAATTTAACTGTATTGATAGAATATTGTGTGCCAAACCCAGAGAACAAGTGAGTGATTAATGGGATGGTTTGCTTTGCCAAGTTTCCTACCCTGGTTTCGGCTATCATGATCTACAATTTTGATTCGTAGCCGGTCGGCAGCCAGCAAAAATTGTTTTACGTAAAAAGCATGTATTTTATGTTTTTCTATAAAAATAAAGTTTTATTTTCATCAATATGTAAGAAACATATACAAGTTTACACAGAATTAGAATTGGTGTTCACAAATGGCACTATTGAATATTAGATAATATCAAATTATCATTATTTGTGCATCAAAATGTGGATTCTGACCACACGATGTATTAGAGAAAATTATCTCATTCATTTAGACACATTTTCCTACCTTCGTTGTTGTTGTTTGTTTTTTTCTCCATTGATTTTTTCGTGTTTCCGTGCGTGTCAACTGTTTTGGTCATTAGCCCCGTTAGTGTAGTGCATGCTTTTCTGGGGAGATGACGGTGATCTTCCCCGCAGGATGGCGAGATCCGGCGCCGACCTACAGTCGGGTAGCAAGGTTTCACCCTAACCAAGACTCTCCCACCAGCCAGGTACCGCCCCAGCCGGTCTCCCAAAATATGTGGTAGTGTAAGTGTGTGTAAAGGAAGAGGACGGAAAGATCGCACGCGGTCCGTGGCACGTTTGGTAGGGTACTGCTCCTGCATTCCCATGGTGTTGATCGGAAAAAACACAGAAAACTACCTATCACAGCAGCCGGCCGCTAGAATTCTCCTCCAGATAGCGACTGAATTCGACCTAGCTGAAAAGCTAGAGTCGAAAATCCTGCCGCTGACAGGACTCGAACCTAGGACCTCCCGGTCAGAGGCGCTGCAGTGACATCAGTTGATGCACTGAGCTACCGCTCCCGGTGGTTTTTTGGTATCATGGACACAGAAAACGAACTTTTCTGGCTATAAGTATTTATCTTTCTGAATAGTTGATAGTTATGAGAAAGTAAATGACAAGGCAACTGCCGCGCAGGGTACGTGAGATACCTCAGAAACAATCTCAACGTTTTCCAGGAAAGTAGGCGGGAAGCAATTGTATCTCGCATCGACGAAAGATATCAGAATTTCTCCGTAGAAATTTATACGAAGGCGCAATCATGCACACACCAGTGTTTTCCTTAGCAATCATGCAACTGCCACTAATATTAAAACAAATGTCACATACTGCAGTCAAGAAAGTCATTTTGCCTAGCTAATGGAGATATAAAAGATTTGATTTTTTATTTTGTTTATATTTTAAATACTTTCTTATTCTTCTTTGCCGTCCTGCACAATTTATTTCATCAGAAATTGTGGAAGAATGCTGCTCTTGCGATCCAATTCTTATTAGAAATGCGTGTTTTTTTCTGATTACATTCATATATTTTAATCCAAATTGATTATTGATGGTTTAAGGAAAAATCATTACGCTTTGTTCAAAATTTCTTTGTGGATGGGGCAGACTTTCTTGTGATTGTGAATATTATTATTATTATTATTATTATTATTATTATTATTATTATTATTATTATTATTATTATTATTATTATTACTGTAAAAAGAAGAAACGAACGTCATATTCTATTGAAATGATTTTGATGTAAATAAATCGTGTTAGTTGCCAGAACGTAGTTGTCTGAACAACATGTTAACAAATTACAATGTGCCGCCCAAAATACTAACATTGTAGTCTCGACTCTGCCCTTCTGGTAGAACAGACCAACACTATGCAGCAAGATTAAGCACGCAAACCAACAATTAAAACTGCAGCTGAGAGAAACAAATTTCACACTTTTTGAAATTAATTTCCTCTCAGCAAAACACTTCACCCGGCATGGTCTTCACATGAACCTTACTGGAAAACATGCTGTCGGTAACAAGCTTGCACAATACATCATCAACTCCAGTTCTACGCAGTCTCCTGCCAAAAATCCATTCCTTTCACCTTCCTTACGTTCTCCACCCCCCACCCTTATTTCGAACCCTGTTGCCTCTTCCTCTGAACCTACTCCCGTTTCTCCCATTCCCAGGACCAATTCATCTACACCTGATGCCCCATCTTCCTCACAACCTGTCACTGCCAGGACACACTACAACCTTCGACCACGCACTCGAGGTAAAAATGGAGTAAATATATAGCAACTACAGTCAGATGCAGCAGAAAAACATTCGTGTAGGTACTTGCAAAAAATAAACATTCTTCACCATAATGTTCAATCCCTTTCAAATAAAGCTGAGTTTATCGAGGTAGCTCTACAGAGCGATCTAAATCAAATGGATGTTCTTTGCTTTACAGAACATTGGTTATCTCCTAATGAACTTAGTATTTTCCAAATTCCAAACTTTTACCTCGCAGGCTTTTATTGCTGAGAGAGAATAGCATAAAGATCCTGCGTATGGGATTCCTGTATTTACGTTAGAAGCAATATTGATTCTATCCCCTTGGCCGAATTAAATGTGTATTCCATTGAAAATATTTTCGAAATTTCTGTTGTACATCTTACTTCAAATCATAATTAACATCAAATTATAATTAACAAAACTACTACTCGATATGAAGTTGAAACAAAAGATTTAGGATACAGTGACCACGATGCACAAATTCTTACCATTATAAGAAATGCGATCACTGACACAATAAATAATACACGTATGACTAGATTGTTTACAAAAAGTAAAATAAAATTATTCATTGATTACTTGATGACAGGAGTCACGGGAGGCGGTTTATAATACTGTTGATACAATCGACAAATATAATTCTTTTTTTTTCAACTCTTTCATTTCATTTTAACACTTGCTTTCCTCTTCAGAAAAGAAAATTAAATATTTCACGGAAAAGCAATTCTTGGATAACACAAGGGATTAGGACATCTTGTAAAAACAAGCGAATTGTTTCTTTCATTTCTAAACGTCATAACGCATCTCAAGATTTCCTTTTCTACTTTAAAAAATAAAAAAACATTGTTACGAAAAGTCATAGGGCAGGCAAAAATCATGAAACACGATCAGGATATTTTGAACTCAAATAACAAAACAAAAGCAATGTGGAATATAATAAAAAATACTACCAAATCAACTAGAAACCCCATAGAGAATGTTGTTTTAAAATATAACGATACAAATGTGAACGATCCGGCAACAGTGGCTAGCCTCTTTAACCAAACTTTTCGAGAATTGTTGCCAATCTCACTGAGGGTCTTCAGCCACAAAATTCAATAACACACAGTTCACCCAAAATTTTAGACACGATGTTCGTTTCCGAAACTTCTTCCTATGAAATTCTCAAAATAATCCGTAAACTAGAAGATAAATATTCGTCCGGTTTAGATGAATTTCCGGATTGTTTGTTAAGGACCTGTGCGTATGCCATTATACACTCATTAACTAACATATTTAATTCATCGTTATGCACCGGAACGTTTCCAGATATTTTTAAAAAAAAGCTAAAATTAAGCCGCTCTTCAAAAAAGGCAACAAAAATGAAATTCAACATTATCGTCCCATTTCTCTTTTTATTTATTTATTTATTTACGTCAAAAAACAGTTAAAAACTGCGTATGACGGGCTATGGGGAAAAGTGAATTGTGTGCACATTTTCAAAATTCTGTGATCCCTACACTAAATCATATACTACTTAAGTTTTGAATTTTGAAAGGGAGAAAAAAAAACAAAAAACTCCCATGTAATAAAATCGATTTTCAAGGATAAATAAGCAATAAATTTTGAATTTTGAAAGGGAGAAAAAAACAAAAAAACTCCCATGTAATAAAATCGATTTTCAAGGATAAATAAGCAATAAATTTTGAATTTTGAAAGGGAGAAAAAAAAAACAAAAAAACTCCCATGTAATAAAATCTATTTTCAAGGATAAATAAGCAATAAATTTTGGCTCTTATTACTTCCTGCCGCGACAACATGGAAACGATAATTTGAATAATTGTATTTCCCACTGAATTCTAGAAGACGTGCACAGAAAATGAAGTTACATTTATGTCCAGAAGCAAAACAAGGGGCCATCTCAGCATTTGCTCAATGGATCAGGGAAACTGGACGAAAAACCTGATCGAGATGGGGGTCATTGACCCGGAAGCTGTGTTACAATAGTTGTTACAGGTTGTTTATACTCATTTATACAGTCCAAATGGTAATTAATGCATTATGTATCATTGTTAAAATTAATGTTACTTTTCTTGTGATGCTCAGTATAGTCTCTAATTGTATAGAAACAGTTATGCAGCAGAAACGATTTCACTTGGGATTTAAACTTTTCTATTGAATTTAATCGTTTAATGTCATCTGGCAAAGTGTTGTAAAATAATGTACATGTATTGTATGTGAATTTTTTGTAATGAGCTGTTGATACTGTCACCTGATGAATATGATTTCTACGTCGAGTGTTATAGTAATAGACTTCGGCATTTTCTGAAAATATATTCCCGCCCTTAAGCAAGTCATTTTTTACAAAAACCACTGATTCGTAAATAAAAAGACACGGTAATGGTAGAATTCCTAGATTAATGAAGAGAGGCTTACATGAATCACGTGGGTGGGATTTGGTTATTATTCGTACAATTCGTTTTTGTAATCTAAAAGTCTGGGAGCTATAAGATGTATTTCCCCAGAATATTATGCCATATCTCAGGCGGGAATGAACATTCGCGAAGTATACACAACGAGCAGTATGAAGGCTGACTGAATTTGCAAGAATTCTGAACGCGTAGCATAATGAACTTAATTTTGTGTTCAATTCATTTAAATGGACGTTCCATTTAAGGTTTGACTGAATTGAGAGACCTAAAAATTTTGTTGCATTAACATGAGTCAATGGTACACTGTTCATTTTCAATGGAGCACAGAATTGTTTATTTGAAATGGAAAACTGCATTAAAACCGTTTTCTTTTCGTTTACTATTAATTTGTTATTTCGGAACCAATTTGAAACATCTGATATTGTACTATTTACGGTTTCTTTATTGCAAAGGATGTTCGTATCATCCGCAAAGAGAACCGTTCTTCCGTTTCGAATCGTCGAGGGCATATCGTTTACGTAAAGTAGGAACAGAATAGGGCCTAAAATCGATCCTTGAGGAACTCCACATGCAACGGGCAAAGAGTCGGAAAGGTGCGTACGTAATGTTCCATCATTCCAGTAAGGTATTTCAACTTTCTGAGATCGTTGTTTAAGGTACGAACATAACCAATCTAGAGCAATACCACGGATTCCATATGAAGGTAATTTTGAAAGTAAAATGTCATGATCAATGATGTCAAAAGCTTTTGAGAGATCTAAAAATAATCCAATAGGTGCCTCGTTTTGATCTAATGATGAGGCGACATCTTTAAGAAAAGAAAATATAGCTGTTTCCGTTGATTTTGATTTTCTAAATCCATGTTGGCAATCTGAAAGCGCGTCGTGTTTAGTGAGAAAGGTTTCCATTCGTACGTAAAAAAGTCTCTCTAATATTTTTGAAAAAACTGATAGAAGAGAGATGGGCCGATAATTTTGAATTTCATTTTTGTTGCCTTTTTTGAAGAGCGGCTTAATTTTAGCTGTTTTGAAAATATCTGGAAACGTTCCAGTGCATAAAGATGCATTAAATATGTGAGTTAACGGGTGTATAATGGCATACGCACAAGTCTTTAACAAAGAATCTGGGAATTCATCTAAACCGGACGAATATTTATTTTTTAGTTTACCGATTATTTTGAGAATTTCATAGGAAGAAGTTTCGGAAACGAACATTGTGTCTAAAATTTTGGGTGCACTGTCTGTTTTTGAATTTTGTGCCTGAAGACCCTTAGTGAGATCGGCAGCAATTCTCGAAAAGTATTGGTTAAAGAGACTAGCCACTGTTGCCGGATCGTTGACATTTATATCGTTATATTTTAAAACAACATTCTCTACGGGTTTTCTAGTTGATTTGGTAGTATTTTTTATTATATTCCACATTGATTTTGTTTTATTATTTGAGTTCAAAATATCCTGATCGTTTTTCATGATTTTTGCCTGCCTTATGACTTTTCGTAACAATGTTTTGTATTTTTTAAAGTAGATAAGGAAATCTTGAGATACGTCATGACGTTTAGAAATGAAAGAAAGAATTCGCTTGTTTTTACAAGATGTCCTAATCCCTTGTGTTATCCAAGAATTGCTTTTCCGTGAAATATTTAATTTTCGTTTTTGAAGAGGAAAGCAAGTGTTAAAATGAATTGAAAGAGTTGAAAAAAAGAATTATATTTCTCGTTTGTATCAACAGTATTATAAACCGCTTCCCATGACTCCTGCATCAAGTAGTCTATGAATAATTTAATTTTACTTTTAGTAAACAATCTAGTCATACGTGTATTATTTATTGTGTCAGTGATCGCATTTCTTATAATGGTAAGAATTTGTGCATCGTGGTCACTGTATCAGTTCTATCAGTTTTTCTCTTCTGTATCTCTTCTATCAGTTTTTTCAAAAATATTAGAGAGACTTTTTTACGTACGAATGGAAACCTTTCTCAGTAAACACGACGCGCTTTCAGATTGCCAACATGGATTTAGAAAATCAAAATCAACGGAAACAGCTATATTTTCTTTTCTTAAAGATGTCGCCTCATCATTGGATCAAAACGAGGCACCTATTGGATTATTTTTAGATCTCTCAAAAGCTTTTGACGTCATTGATCATGACATTTTACTTTCAAACTTACCTTCATATGGAATCCGTGGTATTGCTCTAATTGGTTATGTTCGTACCTTAAACAACGATCTCAGAGAGTTGAAATACCTTACTGGAGTGATGGAACTGTCGCGGCTGTGAACATCTTTTGAAGAGCGCGCCTAGAGGGCAGCGCTCGGCGGCAATCAAGGGAGTCGGCGGAGGCAGCGGAGCAAGGAAAACGCCGTCCAATCCCGTGACGAGCTGGCCGGAGAGCCAGCAGCCGGGTTGCGAATCTGCAGCGCCGCCCGCTTTAAGAGTCGGCGCCGCCAGCCCGGACGGCAGAGCGCTAGAGTTTGGTGATTGTGTGTAGTAGAGCTAGGAGGTACAATAAAGTGATTGTTGGCCCGGCAAGTTATTTGGAATTCTGTATCGATTATCTGTTAGACCCTGCTCGTTTTTGTACATCTCCTGGACATTTGGTATTCGACTTTGGCTGTTGTGATTTGGTACATTCTTTTGGTTCTGGAAGTGTACCTGATGTACTTTCTCTGTTAATAAATCTGTGTTGGTTCAAGCGTGTATTATTCGGAACATAACAGGAACATTATGTACGCACCTTTCCGACGCTTTGCCCATTCCACGTGGAGTTCCTCAAGAATCGATTTTAGGCCCTATTCTATTCTATTCCTACTTTACGTAAACGATATGCCCTCGACGATTCGAAACGGAAGAACGGTTCTCTTTGCGGATAAGAACATCCTTTGCAATAAAGAAACCGTAAATAGTACAATATTTGATTTTCAAATTGGTTCCGAAATAACAAATTAATTGTAAACGAAAAGAAAACGGTTTTAATGCAGTTTTCCATTTCAAATAAACAATTCTGTGATCCATTAAAAATGAACGGTGTACCATTGACTGATGTTAAGGCAACAAAGTTTTTAGGTCTCTCAATTCAGTCAAACCTTAAATGGAACGTCCATTTAAATGAATTGAACACAAAATTAAGTTCATTGTGCTACGCGTTCAGAATTCTTGAAAATTCAGTCAGCCTATCATACTGCTCGTTGTGTATATTTCGCGAATGTTCATTCCCACCTGAGATATAATATTCTGGCATAATATTCTGGGGAAATACATCTTATAACTCCCAGACTTTTAGATTAAAAAAATGAATTGTACGAATAATAACCAAATCCCACCCACGTGATTCATGTAAGCCTCTCTTCATTAATCTAGGAATTTTACCATTACGGTGTCTGTTTATTTACGAATCAGTGGTTTTTGTCAGAAATGACTTGCTTAAGGGCGGGAATATATTTTCAGAAAATGCCGGTCTATTACTATGACACTCGACGTAGAAATCGTATTCATCAGGTGACTGTATCAACAGCTCATTACACAAAATTCTCATACAATACATGTACATTATTTTACAACACTTTGCCAGATGACATTAAACGATTAAATTCGATAGAAAAGTTTAAATCCCAAGTGAAATCGTTTCTGCTGCATAACTGTTTCTATACAATTAGAGACTATACTGATCATCACAAGAAAAGTAACATTAATTTTGACAATAATACATAATGCATTATTTACCACTTGGACTGTATAAATCTGTATAAACAACTTGTAACAACTATTGTACTACAGTCTCCGGGTCAATGACCCCATCTCGATCAGATTTTTAGTCCAGTTTCCCTGGTCCATTGAGCAAATGCTGAGATGGCCCCTTGTTTTGCTTCTGGACATAAATGTAACTTCATTTTCTGTGCACATCATATAGAATTCAGTGGGAAATACAACTATTCAAATTATCGTTTCCATGTTGTCGCGGCAGGAAGTATTATTCCGAAGGACAACATGGATAAGAACCAAACTTTATTGCTTATTTATCCTTGAAAACATACTTTATTACATGGGAGGGTTCTTTTTCTTTTCTTCTTCTTCTTTCAAAATTTAAGTAGTATATGACTTAGTGTAGGGATCACAGAATTTTGAAAATGTGCACACAATTCACTTTTCCCCATAGCACGCCATACGCAGTTTTAACTGTTTTTGACGTAAATAAATAAATAAATAAAAATAAATAAATAAATAAATAAATAAATAAATAAATAAATAAATAAAATAAATAAATAAATAAATAAATAAATAAATAAATAAATAAATAAATAAATAAATAAATAAATAAATAAATAAATAAATAAATAAATAAATAAATAAATAAATAAATAAATAAATAAATAAATAAATAAATAAATAAATAAATAAATAAATAAATAAATAAATAAATAAATAAATAAATAAATAAATAAATAAATAAATAAATAAATAAATAAATAAACGTACTGTACACAAGTCTACTTTCTTACCTGAATTTTTAATCGCGAATGCAACCTCAGTAAGTATTGGAAACATTATTATTTCATCGAATTTTTTTAATAATGGCCTTAAGATTCAAAAAAATTCTACATAAGTGAGAGCATTAGCATTTTTGGGCAACTTTAGAATAAAAAGGAAAATTTGATGAAATTTTAAAATCTCGTAGCTCTGTTACTATTCGCTTGAGATAAATAATTTATGAAGCGAAGTTGTGGAGAGTTTTACGACCTTTAAAGTTGTACATGACTATTTTTGTGCTAAAATGAACCATTAAAAAGTTGGTACGCAAAAAACGAAAAAAAAATCCCAATATTTTATGGTTTCTTGGCAAACAAGACTTTTCCCGAAGTATTTCGAAGTGGAAAACTTTGGATTTTCTTACTAAAAACAATGTTTATTTGAATATGATGAAGTCATTGATCGCTAATTATGTCGTTCAAAACTGTGTTATCTCCCGGATGAAAAATGGGGATAGGTGACGTTTATTAACATACGAAATATTTTATTTCTTCATTTAGGTTTCTCATGAGTCATTCACCAGTGATGACAATAGTATCACTCAGAGTGTAGGATATATTTTTTACACTAGGATATCACTATAGTATTCAGCAATAGTATACGAATCTGACAATAAATGTATTGTCTTTCAGATTTCCTACATGCCAATCATCCCTTTAATCCCTCGAGTTGCCATCTCTACGGTTTTGATGGGAGACTTCGGTTTCAAGTATTATATTCGAGTTGTCTCTATTATCGCAGGGTTATTTCATAATTTCGGAGGTAACTTCTTTTTAAAAAGAAATGAACATGCAATTCACACATACTGATTTACAGCACCTCTCTCTTTCAATTGAAACAAGAGGATATATTTTCATTAGAGTTACTATTTGCGGTTTCAAAAAGTGTTTCGGTTCAAATCAAACACGAACATTTCTTTGTCATACATCTTCCTAATTTTCTAGGAGAGATTTTAAACACCATATTCGCAATACATATCTCTTAGCCTGAACTGGGATCGGTGGCTCAGTGCATCAACTGATGTCACCGCTCCCGGATGTCACTGATGTTAACAGATGTCAATGCAGCGCCTGTGACCGGGATGTCCTAGGTTTGAGTCCTGCCGGCGGCAGGATTTTCGACACTAGGTTTTCAACTAGGTCGAATTCACTGTCGGTAGGAGAATTCTAGCTGTCGGCTGCTCTGATAGCTAGTACTCCGTGGCTTCTCCGATCAACACCAGGCGAATGCCAGATCAGTACCCTAACAAACGTGCCACGAACCGCGCGCGATCTTTCCTTCCTCATCCTTGTCATTTCTCACCCCTTACCCACACTAAAATGCATTATACTACAGCATATGCCGGGAGACCGGTCGGGGACTTAGAACTTGTCCCGGCTGGGGTGATGTCGCGCTGATGGGAGGTATCTGGTGTTGAAAAACCCCGTTAGCCGTCGCTAGGCCGGCACCGTTTCTGGCCATCCAGCGGGGGAAGATCACCGCCACCTACCGAGCAAAAACACGCACTATACTTACGGGACTAATGACCATAGTAGTTGACGAGCCCGAAATCACTAACAATCAATCCATGTTAGCTCGTCTTGGACATTGAGCGAGTTGAATCGTGTTGTATCAAGTTTCTTAACTTCCGTGACGTCACAGAGCGTAGTTAAGCCGTTTGGCTAACGACAGCAGCCGACGAGTAAATTAGTAAATGAGATTTCTCTTAATGTTGACAATAAATAGTTTTCGAAACTGGCTTGTAGATGTCACAAGAACTAGTTGTGTTGTGTATTCATCAGTAAATAAAAAATGCGCAAAATATGTAACTACAATTGCTGAAAAATGTTGAACACAAATAAAATTACTACAGTGCGTTGAACGTATCATAGCGTCATTATTACAAGGTAGGAAACTAAAATAGTGTCTTCTACGTAAATACAAGAAATTTTCACACCAATAACTTTAAAAGGATTAATTATTTCACAAACGTTTATAGCCACAGTTTTCTAGAGAATTTTTTCTACTTTAATTCTGTGTAGAGCATCATTTGTTGTAGGATCGTCAGATGTGAAAATTAATTTTAAAAAAATTTCACTTAAACGTCCCCCACGCGCCGGCTCACCCCCACATATCAGGAATTTTAGTACGATGTGCGATAGGTACCTACGACCAATCGTGAAAAGTTTCACGCCTCCGGAATTGTCTAATTCTCGACTCGACCAATAACTCGATTTGTCTAATGTGATTGGGCTATGTGTCGCACTGGTTCCTAGAGGCCCTCAGAACTGATTAGTTGGGAGGGCAGGTGGCGACCAGGGGGCCAGCACGTCGTTTGATTGATTGGTTGATAAGTGTTTCCGATTATCTGCTAAGGTCAGTAGTTCCGTAAATGTAATGCCCGCTTTCATCGCAGAAATTGGCGATGATCTTCCCCAGCTGAATGGCGAGATCCGGAGCCAACCTACCAGTCGGCGTGCACGATTCTTTCCCCAACCAGGTATCTCTCACCATGGGGGCATAGTCTCAGGTGGGACAAGCTCTAAGCTCCCGAGATTTGTGGTAATGTAGTGCGTATAAATGTGTCTAATTAAGGGGTCAGGGTAGGACAAGGAAGAGGAAAGAAATTTCGCGCCGGTCCGTGGTTTGTTTGTTGGAGTACTGCTTCGGCATTTGCCTGGTGCTGATCGGAAAAAACACGGAAAACCACCCATAAGAACAGTCAGCGGCTACAATTCCTCTTCAGCCATCGGTTGAATTCGATCTATATAGATATGTAGGTAGTGTCGAAAATTCTGTGACCGTCGAGATTGGATCCCTAAGACCTCCCGGCCCTGCAATGACATCAGATGCTCTGAGCTACCCACGCCGGTCCCGCACATCTTAGTTCAGGAGTAATTGACTTTGCTCTTTCTAATTTGTTGAGTCTGTATGACGCAACACGTCTCCAAACCCCTAGGGAACGTTGGGCGCTTGCTTTTAAGGAGTAATCCTCCGTTAATACAGTACTGTGCTATCCAGTATCGTCGTAATATTGTACTGTCCAGTCTCATCGCAGTCGCTTTTCAAGAGAACCGGCAGCTACCATCTCCGCGTACGCGTCTCTCTCTTATGCGATCCTGCGTCACTATCCAGCGGCCAGAATTGGGAAGGAATTAGGAAAGGGGTAGGGTTTAGGACACTTCACAGGGATTGCACTAGCTCTTGTGAGGCACTCGTTTTGTTCGAACAAATTTCGTGTGAGATTGCCCGAAATCGAACCCGGACCTCCTCGGTGAAAGGAAAGCGACTTCGCTCTGAGCCTCGAGGGAGCTATCTCTCGTTACGAGCTGTACACTCTTAGTTGTAAGGGAAAGTATCTCCTATAATCGCTCTACCCACTTGTTACTAGAACGGAGGAAGGGGCTGGAAAGGAATGTTATTTTATTTGTGTTATATTAGAGCGGTTTGAAAAAGCTCCAACATTGTTGCACTAGCACACATTCAGATCAAAGGCGAGATTCGAACTCGAGACACTTCCGAGTGAAAAATGGTAGAATTCGCCCTCCTCTACCTAGTCTGGTAATAAACTATCTTTTTACTTAATATTTTGAAAATGTTAATATTGACTACATTTTATGAAGGTAATATTTTGGAAATAATTAATAATTATTGCAAGCAATTGAAGTACAAAATTTTCATTGATTTTAATTCAGTGGTTGTTATTAATACATCAAATACTTAATTTGCAAAAAACCTAATCGTATTCACTTTTTTAAAAACAAAAAACCCTCTTTCAACAGTTCATTCGCATCAAGCTCAATCCAAGTTTATTCAGCAGTGATTCTAATTTCGATCAGAAAAATGTGGTCACTTTACTTAAAATATTGATGGCTTTTAATAAAATAAATAACACTCGTCGACGGTTATTCTGTTAAACGGCTAACTGTAAGTATTTCTTGTATAGTTTGACACGTTAAAGCCGAGTACGACAACAAACGTTTCTCACCGGACTCAGCATGTATACTACTAAAACGATATATATTTGCAGATAGCCACGTGTCGTTTGTGCTGAAACGCCAGTTGCTTGCAGGTTACAAGACAGCTGACACCAACAATGTATGATATTGTAGATTCCACTAAACAGACGCCAAACGATCAAATCAGTTGGGCAACTTTGGAAAATGCGAAGTGAAGTGCGGTGACCCACGTACACTACAGGCTGACACGCTCTGTTGTGTAAGTGAGCCTCTACGCGTTAGTTGCGTCCAACGTGTTGGGTGAGAAAGTTGATGTTACCCATGCAGGGCACGACGTATCGCCACGTAACGTTAGAGTGTTAATGTTTGTACAAAAAGATTCCTTGCAATGCTTGATTGATTGATTTTTTCGTGTTTCCGGGCGCGTCAACTGTTTTGGTCATTAATCCCGTTAGTGTAGTGCATGTTTTTTCTCGGGGGATGGCGGTGATCTTCCCCCGCTGGATGGCGAGATCCGGCGCCGACTTACCGTCGGCTAGCGAGGTTTCCCCTTAACCAGGACTCTCCCACCAGCGGGGCACCGCCCCAGCCGGGACAAGCTCTAAGCTCCTAACCGGTCTCCCGGGATATGTGGTAGTGTAATGCATGTTAGTGTAATTGTGTGTGTAAGGGGAGAGAATAGGACAGGGAATGGGAAGGGCAGATCGCGCGCGGTCAGTGGCCCGTTTGGTAGGGTACTGCTCCGGCATTCACCTGGGGTTGATCGGAGAAACCACGGAAAACTACCAATCAGAGCAGCCGGCCGCTAGAATTTTCCTCCAGACAGCGACTGAATTCGACCTAGCTGAAAAGCTGGTGTCGAAAACCCTGCCGCCGCCAGGACTCGAACATATCACCTCCCGGTCAGAGGCGCTACAGTGACATCAGTTGGTACATTGAGCTACCGCTCCCGGTCCTTGCAATGCTGCGACAGGGTGTAAACATCCAAACAATTTCAGTTATATATGTGGTGAAGTAACTTTGAAGAACCAAAGGCGGAATATTGTTTTCTTGCTCTTTCCTATGCTGGCCATATGAAACCAACATATGGCATCATGAAATTTTTGTTATTGAAGATACAAATCTATCAGCGTTCGTGGAATGAACGTAGAAATTTGACAGCTATTTCACAGGTTTCCAACATGGACATTATAAGTTTGCTGTTTTCTACGCGAGTGGGCTAGCACAGATTGCAAAAATCATTTAGTGAAGAAGCACTAGCCTCAACGACATCTGATACGTGCACAAAAAATGTCACTTTGCAACCACTTGTAAATTCTTGCTCATCAAACTCGAATAAAGAAATTTGTGAAGGCGATGGGTAAAAGTGGGCCAGGTTTTCTATACTTAAAGAACAAATTCCCGATGTTCAGCAGGATTGGGAAAATACTTTAAGTTTAGTATTAAAGTACTTCTCCAAAATACTTTGTAAATAATTTGTATTAAAAAACGATTTTAAAATACTTCAAATACTCAAAATACAGTAAATACAATATTTTTTATTATAACTTTTTTATTGCAACAATATATTGTAATTGTCAATTACAATAAATTACTAATTGAATGTCAAATTTCTTAACAATAAATTGTTTGATAGGCATGATATTTATTCCCTTCTCACCACCCAACATCGTGCTAGTATCAGTCATGCTGTGTGTTGGTGTGGTGAGGGTGATGTTGTGTCCCTCATTGCATGTGAGGTGCCGGAGATGGAGGATGGTGCAGTGAATGGGTTGAGTTGTTCTTGATGTTGCAATGTATGTAATGTTTATGTTATAGATATAAAGGAAATTTGTAAATATTTTGTAACTTAGCTAAAAATTGTTTCTCATACGTGCGTTTTTTTGGTAACATTATTCATGAACAGTGTTGTTTTCATTTTCTTTTATATTAGCCCTGAGGATGGAAATAAAAGTTTCCGAAACGTTGGCAAACAACTAGTGTAAAATTTTTTTCTGACCAAGCCCCGTTAACCTGCTATTAAAATATTCAAAAATGCAGTTTTTAAAATACAAAATGTATTTAAAATACGTATTTCAAATACAAGTATACTGTCTAACCCTGAGGATCAGCGAGGCGAAAATGAAGGATATATTTGTAGGACCACAAATAAACGAAATTACGAGTGATTATGACTTTAAGGCAAGTTTGAATGGTGTTGAAAAGGTTACACGAAGTTCCTTCAAAAATTTCGTAACTGAATTCATTAGTAAAACAAAAGCTGAGATTTATGAAGAACTCTTTCACAATTATAAAGATTTGGGATGTAACAAAAGCCTTAAAATACATTTTATGGCTTCACTCTTAGACTTCCTGAAAGCCGGCGCTGTAAGGGACGATTCAACCAAGACATTAGAACAATGGAAAAACGTTATTAGGAAAAATGGAATTGGAATATCCTTGCAGGCTATTGCTGAACACTAAAACAGAATGTTCCTCAAGTGAAGTACAGAAAAGAATCGTTTAAAACTACGGTTTGATTGAGAGTATTAAATGTAATCATAGTAAATAAAACCAATTTCAACAGTATAGGCATTTCAATTGCCTATTACAAAGGAACCTTGCCAATTACAAATAAATGCTTTGCAAATTCAAAATCAGATCATCATATTCCATACGAAACAGCCATTCTATCCCATTTAACAGGCAAAAAGTTAAATTTTGTCGATCAATGTAAAAGTAATTTGTAAGTTAACCATTATACGTTCTCATTGATCCTTATTTCCCGCGGAATAGTTATTTTGACACGCTAACATCTTTGTGGTACACTTAAATTTTGGTACGGGGTGTTGAGACACGTCTAGCGACCATTAACACATGAACCTCCCAACATTTAGGGAAAATACACACGATTCAGCTGACAACACTGTGGCAGGCAGGAGCGCTTGTACGGTACCATTCCAAAAATTGAGATCTCTCCTAGGATACTCTTTTCAAAAAGAAATTTTACTTTTTTTTTAGAAGAAAACAGGCCTGTGACTCCTGGAAAAGAACATTTTCAAAATATTTGAATTAGGGACTGTGTTGTCCCGTACAGAACATTGACATTGAAATGGTTATACATAAGAATGTTTTCATATGATTGAAGCCCCTGCATGGGTTAATATCATAGGAATGGAATTGGGGAATGAGGAGTACTTACTTTAAATCACCGTGGCAGGGAAACACGGAGAGGTTTTTACCAATAGTCACTCGAAGCGGAAAGTGGTAGCATATTGCGGTCTCTTTTTGAAATTGAGACATTCTTTGCCATCAAATGAAATTGGTTTCTGCGAGTTCTCAAATGAAACTTGGACTTTCATGCATTTCAAATAAGGACCATACATATTTAGTATGTTTGCGAAAATAGAAAGCAGCCGTGTGTATTTGTACACATATGCAGCCATATAGTAATATGTAAATGAACGGTCTAAAATCAGGATTTTTTACTATTGCCTGATTAGGTCACTCTTTGTCGTTTAATTTTTTTTCAACTTTTCAGTTATCTGAAGCTTGTTTGTAATTTCTACAGTCAACGTAAAACCAAATACTCTTGCCACATTTAAAATTCTGTAAACACGTCATTCGGACCTTGAGAGTTTATTGACCGCAATGATGGGAAATGCGCAGTGCTTCTTAATTGATAAGCTTCACGAGTTGTGGTGGGTACGATTGATTGGATGATTCAGCCGCGCTTTCAATCGTTGCAATCGGTTTAGTAGCGATTACTTTTTAATTCTCCAATTGACCGTGCAATGTGAGGGGGCACTGGTGAGTGGACGTTCGTGCGAGCGAACACACGTGGAACAAGGTTCCAGGAGACCAAAAGTTGAAGCAGGTAATCAGAGATTCATGAAGTGAATATTCTACGTTATTTTCATGTAATGATTTAATTACGGAAAGATTTATGAATATTTATTAATAACTACTTGATGTTATAGAGGTTCCTCAAGAGCAGCATTCTATCCGACTTTAAATTTAGTTCGTGGATTCATATCCGGTCGTGGACTCTTAAAGGAGCATTTTTTGTGAAATTTTGGAAAATATAATTGTGAAAAGATATGACCGGAATTATTTGTATGCATATTTAAGTAACATAATAAGTTCTAATATTTTAAAATTCTTCGCACGCCTTCTTTAGAAAGGGAAGTAAAGGCCGATATGTCGTGTTGCAGAATTGCGGCATGTCAGAAAACTTAATGTATAAATGATGTACCCGATCTACATTCTAAACACATTCGTGCTAAATGCATTCGTGCCCTGAAATGTTATTGCCCCCATCAACGATAACATGTACAAACAAAACGAAAGATATCAAATTCATAGCTGAAACGCTTTGTGGGTAAACAACATACGTCATAAGAGTATAGAATAACCTCATTATGCATATTATTACATTTTACATATGTTCAGCTTACAAAAATTTTACGATACTTATAGTAATTCAATTTTTCTGTGCAGTAATTAAAGTAATATACGTTTATCTTATTCGTGTTCCCTTCCAATATTAAATTCGTAAACCGATTTCTCTGAGCAATGGTTTCTGTGGTTTTCCCGATTCCCCTCCATGAGAATGCTGGAGTAGCTCCCTAGAATATGGGACATGGAGTGCATGCGATTCTTCCTTCCCTATCCTGTAATTATTTCCATCTTTAGAGTCGACCGATTAGCCGATCACCGATTAGCCAACCTTCATTGCATTAAGAAACTCTTCAATCAGCGTTGGAGATACGGAAAGCAGCTCCATGGAATGAATTACTCGGAACTCTGGGTGTATATCGTGCGAGACACACCGGTAAATAGAAACAAATGTCTTCATCTGTTGCACTGCAGTTTAGGAAAGAGATTCACCCAGATGTTGAGAAAGTGTACGAGATATTTAAATTGCTTTTGAATGGCAATAATTGGCATGTTAGGAAATATGTATTCACGTTTATTAAATCCAACAGAGGTAATTAAATAGATTATACCCTGTATTCTCGCATCTATATAACGTAGCTAATTTTTACATTAAAAAACGCATTAAATACAGAAATTTGTGTGTGTTCATTGAGGCGTAATTGAGATACATGTAATTCGTTTAATAACACGTCAGTTGTGAAATACATGGTAACAAAATTATCGGTAATGATACAATGGTTTGTATGAAACAGAAATGACGCCAGGAAATTGAGCTAGCCGTTGTCTGTGGTGGAGGGCTAGTACAGGATCAAACGGAGGAATTGATGCACAAAATGCAAAGTACGTTGAAGCAATAAAACATAGACAAAAACCTGGGGAGGGGACAGGAAAGTGAAGCTAAAGAAGGTAGGCAGGATGTAAACATTTCCTGCTTACTGTGGTGCCACAGTCTGATTGAGCGCGCCTTGGTAGATCTGTGCTCTGTTTACCGGCCTCTCAACTATCAGAACGCGGGTTGCATTCCGAGCCAGCATGTACATACAGGTATAATAGAATTTTGGCAAAATACTTTTTCAAAATTCTGAGGTGATTCTCGCCCTAATCGGATATTCGAAAAATTCGCATAGCCTTAAGAAATGACTTTTACTGAAATGTTCTGTAATGCGCTCCCTGCCAGCAAATATGGGAGTCAAAATTTACCGGCAGTACTAAGAGTCTATAGCGTGCCAGGAAAAAATATTTCAAGCAAAATCAATCAACGTTGGGAGTAGACCAATGATTCAAACTGAAGTGCTCGCCATTACAAACAAATAAGAAAAAAGCTCAGTTTGACCCTTGAAGGGGCTGGACTAAATCTACACAATACTGTGAAGTGCTCTTGTTTCGTTCAAGTCCACAGAGATAAAAACGTCCCACGTTGCCCCTGGTGACTCCGCGGACCCCTCCGTCCTTTCGTCCCAGCAGAAGTCTCCCGCGTGTGCTTATTGCTGTCGGCACAGTTTTCCCCTCGAACGTCCTTTTCATTCACTGTTTCATACGTTTCATACGTGACAAGAGGAGAGCCTTTATAAATCCCCTCCAAGTCAACCTTTCTCCACTCTTGTTCTTTGCATAAACATTCACAGTATTGATTGCAGCACGATATTCATGATGTCCGCGTAGGCCAGAAACTGAACCGCGAGTGGTCACGTGGATTACTATTGTAATCCAAGATGTTTCCGGCGCTTATCGCTCGTGCGGCAGATATCACTTGAGTCATATTTCGGTATAATTAAATAGTTGGGGTCTACTACGAAAGGTCCATGCTTAAAGTTTGTCAACTCTCGTTGTATACAGCGAATGAATTACAGTAGTAATCCACGCGACTACTTAAGGGTAAAAGTTTAAAATTGAATGGCGAAGAGTTTGTTAAGTTGAGAAATTGTTGGTAAGTTTCTTTTCCTTGGTAAATCGTGATATGACTAATTCTACTAGGATTTTCTAATTTCGGAAGAACCGTAGCATATTTAATGTGGGTCTCATTAACGATTGATTATCTTGATGTTATGTGTGTGAGTGATACTTTCCCAACCAGACACATCAGACACTACTCACCATCCCTCAAAGGGTACCTAGGATTAAAACTCCCATCAATCTATGAGAAATTTACAGAGTATAATATGAGATCACGGAAGGTTTTCTAGAGGTTATACTATTCATACCTCTCATCTAACCATTGCTCCATTGTCATAAACAATTATCACCAATCTTTCATCGCGACGCTGTGAATTTTAGGACCTATAAACAGTAAAAATAGGCAAGCAAACAAAAACATAAAATTCTACAATAAGCCTATAAATATGCATAAAAATTCTGATATACTCGTAGATATTTAAATAGTCAATCCCAATTTATTATTCTCTAGTATCAATGCAATAAGAAAAGAACCGCACAACGGAAACGGTGCCAAGGAAAATCACAATATGACTTACGCATGATTATGACTAGGAATCACTGAATATTGCTCCGTATACTTCAAAGTAAACTGTCTTTTGTCCAGAAGGATGTTTTTACAGAAGGCAAAACCCCATTACTTAGAAAATATAAAAACGGGATTAAAATACATCCATGCTCATACATGCTTTTCAGAAATCTCAAATTGCCAAACGACGCGCTTGCCCACGCTAAATGCATACAAAACAACACTGCTACCCATGACAAATACTACACTGCTTTTTGAAATTCAAAATACTCGCCCTCTTATTGTAAAACCTAACAGATGTATCGATATTTGTTCAACTTGACTGCTCTCTGAAACATGGACGCAACTAGGATTTACGCAATTCAACTGGGATTTACGCAACAAAAGGAAATGACCCATTTTTTTATAGGTCATTATTTTGCCTTTTTTGTCGATTTCGACTAATAAGTCATTTTTTACCTTTTTCCGTGGATTTGAGTGCGTTTTTTGCTGATTTCATCGATTTGAATGCCATTTTTAATGGTACTTGCTTCAAATAATATTTACGAGATGCAAATGTTCACAGAATTACCCAGTAGCCTATTCTATTTGTTCGCTCAAAAATTGTTTTGACAACCGTTGTGAGTATGTAATTTTGTGACGTTTATCAGCGCCATTGCCGGTTCGGCCGATTTTGGAATAACAGGCAGATTTCCTAATAAAGAACAGTCCAAATCAATAGTTTGTAAGCTGGATTCACTTGAACGAATGGAAGAAACCTCGATTACATAGGTAACGTATCCAACAGCTTGAGTTGATCATCCCAACTGGTTTTGATAAGCTTTTTTACGACATTTTTCTTCGGTTTTAGAGCATTTTAGAACATTTTTAAAGCATTTTAAGAGCATTTTATTGCTCATTTTGGCGATGTTATAAGACATCAAAATCCGACCCCTTATCATCACCTATGCCAGACCGTAGTTATATTTATCGGCTGAAAGGCTCTGCATAACTGTTGCACTATGTCTCTGTCTAGGAGGACCTAATTCCAGTCCAGTAGTGACGGGTTTTGACATTAGCTGTGTAGCAAACTCAAATTCATCGTAGCGACCGACTGCACTCATCGGCAGCTCTCCGTGGTTTTTTTTAGAACAACATGAGGTGAGAATGCATCGCGCGGGATATTTCCCTTCTCAGCCTTGTCTCCTCCTCTCCCTTGCCTTTGTCTTCTCCTGTTTCGATTGGGGCGGTGTCAGGACGGCAAGTTCCAAGCGGGGAGAAACACAGTCACCTTTTGGAAAAGAACTTGAAGTCCACTTGCGGGACAAACGAGTGGATGCGCGCACATCGAAGAAGCAGAATTCCCATCATTAAACACATCCAAACTGCAAATATCTAGGGCGACTTGGATACTTGTCGAGAAGCCAGCAACAGTTGTATTTAAAATCAAAGAGAATTCAGTATACATTTGATTCCAAAACCTATAACTTGCAGGTATAAGGAATCAAAGTCGGAGACATTGCCAAGATGCTCTTCTTTCAAGAGACAGTTTGAAAACAAAAAAGATGATTGACAGAAAATGTTGCGTGGTATCAATTACATCAGTAAAGAAATCTTTCTTAATTTTGTGAATGAAATGTAAAATTGTACACCCTATCCTATAACAGCCAGTTGACAAAGTGGCTTTTCATGTTTGAAATTTAATAACCCAACTTTGTTCTCAGACTTAACATAGTGAAATGTGAATTGTACTCTTATTAAAATTGAACTTAGTTGTTTTGGTCAAGATACGGGTATGGACATAACTTCTTTTTTCAATTACCTGATTTTGAAAAATATTTGTAAGCTCTCCGTTTCCTGAAAATAGTGCAAAATCGTATGAAGCTAGTAAAAATTGAGTTAAAGTATAGTTATATTGTGTTGATTTTATTTTATAGCCTTACGAATTCGAAAAGTTTTGTACCGATTTCCCCAAAAAAATTGCACTTCGCTCTCTTGGGCTTGCAAGGCCTCCATTATCTCTGACTAGATTTTTTGTACCTAAATAGTGCAGAATGTGTTGGAAACACATCTGTTATTTTTTATCATGTCAAATTTAAAACATAAATGATTTTTTGTTTACAACTTTATTTTGGTTCTACCTAGTTATTGATTTTATACTTGATCTAGAATCCTTGTGGACATCGTAGAGTAAGAGAATCTAATTTCTGTTCTGAGAAAGAAATTCTAGACGTTGCCATTTGCAGGAAAAGTGCTCGAGATGGAGTTCCAGTGTGCAAACGATGTTCTGTTTATTGAAGTTAGGAAATACGATAAATTCCCGTGGTATTGTCCAATATTCGAGAACATGACTGAAACAATTCGATTCGAGGGTTTTGTCCTAGTTTGAAATGTTATTCATCAATTAAAACGTTTTCAATTAGTTTAATGCACATTCACAAATGTTAATAGGCTGTGCGAACTTGTAACAAACATTACAAACTGCAACTAAATCGCTCCAAGAAAGTTTCTGCTGAAGGCTTTTATGTCGGAATGAAAAGCTTGGGGCATTTTCAGAAGAAACCATAGATGTAACAGCATTGGCAAATGTTAATATTTCGATTTTTGTGAAATGTGACTTATCCTGATACATCGTGCATGTGTTGTTCATATTTACGGCAGAAAATAGATGACATACTTCGACCACAATGTAGATATTAACATTTACACTTGATTGATTGAGTGTATAAGTTTGAACCAAACTAACATGAAGGCAAGATGTCTAATAAATCTCGGTACACTTGTAACAGAAGTACTGTAAGACATCTTACTATAACATGCCATTGGAATTCGAAGCCATTAGGTAGAGTTTGCTGACCAATCGAGTATGGTAATAAGATGTTACGATACGAATATCTTCCAATGTACTATCCAACTTGTAAAATTTTCATTGTTCTGTAATTTTCGTTTAAATTCAACTATTTATTCTGCGAAGGATGACAGACGATGTTAATACTAACTCCTGCGAGGCTATAGTTATTAGAACACTTGTGTTGTAATAATACATATTGCGTACCTTTTTTTCATTTTGTAAAGTTTACTTTACAAAATTAATGCGAAGAAAATCACATCAATAATACTGCTCTTATCGGTTATAGGCGACCAGAAACCCAACACATTTCTATTGTTTGTAATGTGTTGCGTTTGTTTTCAGATTTCAAGCAAGTGTCATATTTTTTGGAGAATGAATCTTAAACATAGGTAAATGAACCAGAAATGTCATGTGCATGTCGTGTTCATGTCTGATGTTTGTGTAGGTCAGTTTCTCCTCCCGCCTACTCTAAGATTAAAATTATGACTCGAATAGTAATTTTTTTATGTTACAGCTCCCATCTCCATACAAACTTCGCCACATCTTCAGCATTTATATGGAAATGCACAGAATCATAAAACATGAACAGAATTAAGCTCAGTTTCATTGCCTGGTTCGTTTGCGGGAGGAGAGACAGAAAATTATTTTGTAGATGCTATCTTCCACTTTTAATTAAACCTGGAAACTGGAGGGTCAATTTTTTAACGCGAGTAAATCTAATTTGAAGCGCACCTGCTTCCCCCATCAATTCATTGAGCCGCGTTGAAAACTGCGCTGATCAGATTTGCGTGCGGATTGAATGAGGGAATTTAATTACCATGTTTCCACGGTACTTTTGTGATGGATATTATCGTGTTATTGGTTTCATTGACTTTCTTCTGCGATATGGGTTTGTCAAATCTGTGTCTTCTGTAAATTACGTTTGAAATTGGAATGAATGATAAAGAGGAGGAATTGGAGTAATAAAACATGTTCGATACGATTTTATCAATTAATATTTAGAAATACAAATAGAAAAATAAATGGAGATATGTAATATGAAATGATAATGCAATAAATTTCTTAAATTGCTTAAGATTTTACTGGCATATTACGGGATTATTTGTCATGTGCACTCAATTCATGACAACCAGAAAATTCTTATCTCATAAGAGAATAAACTAGGTATGCTTTATACCTAACTTCTTGAATTCTTACTAGCATGTTTATATATAATTGTGTTTATTTCATATTATATTAGTAGTCGATTTATTCATGGTTTTCAAAATACCTGGAATCAATACGAAAGATTATTTCTCTTTATCAAGATCATATTTGTTTTGAAATTTCTAATGAAATACTTTAAGTGTCCTACGAATCAGAAGGACAGGTGTGTAAGTGTCACATCTTTTGAGCCAGAAACCATTCGGTTTCTTCGTTTATGCCAGCCATCTTAATGTAACTATACATTTTTAAGGAATAGGCTATCATCAGTTGTATCGTTAAAATTGTAAAAACTAATTCAGATATTTTTTAAAACAGACACCGCAAAAATTATTTTGTCAAATAATTTATTAACATTTAACAATTTATATTTAATGTGTACTGTCTGTTTATAAAAGCTAGAATTATTTTACCACTAACCATGCATTTATTCAATGGAATATAGGAATAGTGATAGGGAAAGGCTATTGAAAGATATATCAGTAGTTAACAGATATTAGTCATTCATTAAAAAATGTATTTTGTCACACATCAATGTCCAATTGAATTGTGAAAATTTAGTAAATATAACAAATATTTAATTTATTAAAATTTGATAATTATTTTCTTAATTCAAAGTTCTATGAATTTCAAAGGGCTTTGTTTTCCCTCTTAAAATATAATAAAGATAGATCTGTATCTAGATAAAAAAAAGTACGAAATAACAAAATCTCCATGTAGTAAAATATTGTGAGGTTTTCGTCTTTGCCTCAGAATGATTGACCTACATATGGGTTACGGTCCGAACATGACCAATCACTTTGCCGACTTTTTAGAAGCTCCCTTTCAGAGGCAATGAACGAAATAATTTTTTTAATGCAGCGACTTGCATGTTTTTATACTTCATTTTCAGAGAATTTTGAAGACAAAATGGTTTGACACTTATTCATGACTTTATTATTTCATTTGTACGTTCATGTATTGAGCCAGTGGAACACGAATTATCCGACAGTCCCTTCAAAATAGAAGGAAGGGTTAATCGAATCCTGTGACAGAACTTTGTGTCATATTGAGAGCGGCATCTAACGGCCTTTTTCTCTGGCGGAGGCGGGAACCAGCACTTAAGATGTCAAAGCGAGAAATCGACAGAGTGCAACTGGGATGATTAGTGGTGTAGACGGCCGAGAGCTTCTTCTCTTCGCCTATGATTGATGGAATCTAATGAACTATGTGAGCAGGAAGAGGCAACGCGTCCGGGGGCGATCGCGGGTGACGTCGCCCGATGATAGATGGCACCACCCGGCAGGCGCTGCATCGCGCACCTCCTGTCGCTCGCGGCCAACAGATGCGCCCCTTGAGCGAGATGCAACCCGCACGTCTGCGACGTGTTGCGGGAGTGTGTTGGAGATAAAAGCAGGGCGGATGATCGTTGTAAGAGATGTAGGAGCGCAGCGCCGCCCTGTTTTCGTGTTCGCACATGAATCATATCAATACTTTCGTAGTGGAAATATATTGTTGATCGTCACCATTATATAAATGAGGTATCTGCTATAACTCAACAAAAAGTTTGCAACAATATTCGCAATGTCGGCGAGTAAAGCGTTGAAAACGACTTCGTTCAGTAATGTTCTTTGCAAAAATATGTTTTTACAATATTTCGTTTTGTCATGAATAGAAAATCAGACTTGTCATTTTACGATGTTTTCTCCTCCCAGCAACTTCCGTAGCAAAGAGATGTATCCCCTTCAACGGCACACAACCCGCAGATCTTTTCAGTATTGCAAGACTGCAACAATTTTGCAGAGATATGATTAATTTTGCATAGGGGAAGAGAAGAAGCTCTCGGCCGTCTACAGCACTAATCATCCCAGTTGCAATTTGTGGGAACTTGATGACAAAATACTTTAATTTTACATTTATTATATTTATATAGGCTTGCAATAAAATACAAATAAAGTTTACAAATTCACACTCACATAGTGTGCTGTTTCAATAATAGAATCAATTTGCAAACTGACCACATATCAGTATATCTGTGACATGCAATTTTTATGACATCCAAACCTAAGATCTAAGTATTTAATAAATAAAACTCTCCTTTAAATATCTTGTTTCTGTCTTTACCATTACAGATCTGTCAAGGGGGCGAATAATGCACTCACGAAATGTGTTCACTCAAAATATCAAATAAAAACTATTTCTAATTTCCTGGAGTTATTTTGACTAGCCTCGATTTGTCAATGGATGAAATTACTATTTCCGAGATTTCACAAACATTAGTACAGTATGTTATTCGTGATAAGTTTCAGGGTCTTAGTATTTACGAAAACTTCTCCAATAAAACTAAAATATTTTACAAGTTTGGCCTCTTTTGATTTCAAAATTAGTAAGTAGGTTCACACTTATTGCAACCAGGTTCTTCGTATGGGATTAGAAGTGTTGATGGTGTGGGGAGCGAAAACCGCTGAAGCAGACTGTTGGCCTATCCCAGTACGTGACTACCGGAGGTTAGTGAAACGGACGAATTTTACGATTTTTGACACCTTTTGCACTTGAAGCAATTGACTCGAAGTCAATATTATGGACAAGAAATTACTGAGGACAAGGTTTGCAGATTAATGCCTTATTCCAAAGTCCCAGCTTCAGTTAAAGTGATAATTTTGAACGGATTGATAAAAACGAGTGTATCGCCTCGCCATCTCAATCGATCTCAAACACCGGTAGCGGCAGCTCAGTGCATCAACTGATGTTATTGCAGCGCCTCTCACCGGGAGGTCCTAGGTTACACTCCCCACGGCGGCAGGATTTTCGACACTAGCTTTTCAGCTAGGTCGAATTCAGTCGCTGGCTGGAGGAGAATTCTAGCGGCCGGCTGCCCTGATCGGTAGTTTTCCGTGGTTTCTCCGATCAACACCAGGCGAATGCCGGAGCAGTACCCTAAAAAACGGGCCACGGTCCTTCCTCTTCCTTGTCCTATCCTCTCCCCTTACACACACACACACACACACACACACACACACACACACACACACACACACACACTAACATGCACGACACTACCACATATTCCGGGAGATCGGTCGGGAGTTTAGAGCTTGTCTCGGTTGGGGCGGTGCCTCGCTGGTGGGAGAGTCCTGGTCAGGGGGAAACTCCACTAACCAACGGTAGGTCGGCGTCGGATCTCGCCATCCTGCGGGGGAAGATCACCGCCATCTCCCGAGAAAAAAAATGCACTACACTAACGGGACTAATGACCAAATCAGTTGACGCACCCGGAAACACGAAAAATCAATCAATCTATCTCAAACGGGAATATCCTAATCAATGTTCCGAATTCGATCGAAAAAGCTTATCTATCATATTTGTCCGTGACACACGCAGTCATACAAACATCGTGGAAAAGGAGCCTTTCCTCTATTAGGTACCCTCAATTCTTATTTTACCAGCAAAAACTTCACCTAGAATTTCTGGACAAATTTCAAGTTTTCTTCACCATGCTACGAAAATCCAAAGAAAAGTCAAAACGAATGCTAAACCTCACAAGTGAAGCTCACAAAAACTCACTAGTGGCACTAGCAAATGCGCCCGTCCGTCCTTCAACAACTTCCTCTTTAATTGCCGGGCGCTTCTCCCAGAGGTCGCCGTGTCAGCCTACGTGATTGCCGGGTAATGTTGGATTGAGCGCGCCAGCCGGCCACTGCAATCATCCCTGACAGATTGCGTGCATTGCAACCACGCCACTCCGCCTTCTGCGCTTTCTGCCCATGCGTTATAATGGTGATTAAATGATTCGTAAATTGCAGAAAATCGTATAACAGTCGTTCCTAGAACTGAGAGAACTAGAAAGAGCACTTCAAGCACTTTGTGTTCAAAGATGCGTGCAATGCGATGTTCAAAGATGATCTCATGTCGCGTGAGAGGATTCCCATTTACTGATTTCGCGTGCATCAATTACATAAATTAGTAGTCCGGTAAGTCTAACACATGTCATATTCTGAGAGGTGGCGCTGTTACTACACCGCTGCGGGGAACCAGCTCAGCGGAGGCAAACTCAAAGCCTCCAACTGGTCTTTCAGAGGACATATTTAGTGTTTCAGAGCCGGTGAACTAGTATGGTCATCAGTCCCATAGTACTTGTGATATCCCTGTAAATGTCACAATTCCCCCGATGGAATGTGATATTCGTCGCCCACCTTCACGTCGGCTTGCAGGATACTTCTCTATTCAAAGCAGGGTAGCGCTCTAGTCGAAAAAAGCTCTACGTTCCCGACTTGAATTGAATGCCTAATTTTTTGTGGCGACACGAGAGAAGTCTGACCATGCAAATTTCTCTACGCTTCTTTCACCAAATAGAGGAGAAAAAAGGTATTACTTGGGCGAAAACAGGCATTCTGAATTAAGCTCAGAGGCTTCATTTAGGCTTGAGGACCTTTTACATGCAGTAAATCTATTAACATGGGACAGCCGGTTTTACTTTCCCCCCTCCGAAGGAAACCGTACGAAGGATTTTTTCGCCCTTAAAAACCCACAGCATCGATCGGTTTTGAACCCGCGAACTTGGGTATAACAGTTACCCCACCGACGACTTGCGTGGCAGTGTAGTGAGAGTGAGTTTGTGCATCACGTGTGTGTATGTATAAGTGGTGAATAGGGAATAAGAATGAGGGGGAAAATCGTGCGCAGTCTCCATCTCCTATTTTAAGGTACTGCAATGGCATTTCCCTGGTATTGATCGGAGAAACCAAGGAAAATCAAATCAGCTGGTTAGAGGAATACACCGTCACCTGCAGTGTCTGACGACCTCTTGGACTGAGAGGCTACTGAGGCAACGGTGTTGATACTGAGACGTCTCAGTCGATTTTGTTTCCCAACATGTTGCAGTGAAGTACATGTGAATGAGAGATAATGCATATGTAAGGTGAGAAGTGAGACAAGGATGAGATCGCGCGCAGTCTGTGTAGCCTTTTTTTGCGACACTGTTCCGGCATTCGCATTGGGGATAATCTTTGCAAATGCTCCGTGAATGTTAAGGGATGTGATTTTATTTTAATAACCTTACTATTTACAACTCCAGATTGTGGATTATTACCGTAGTTTAAATATGAACTAATTAGCAAATCGACTTCAAACAGCAGAAATAACAAAACATTTTACTATCTGATCCAATTACAATCACATTCGCTTATTAATTGATGTTCACTGCCTTTCATGTTGAGCTAACAACAAAAGAAACTTCTGATGTACAGAGGAGCGAATATTTCATCGAATTACTGTTATATAATACTGAACTGTTGTATCTACTTAACGCAAATGAGCAGATGAAATTTCTTCTTGCGGTCCAGAGCGTAACCCTCAAACACGTGCCAATTAGCACTAGACAATTACCTTTGTTATACGTTCACAATACTGTTCACATCACACAGTGTGCCGATCATATACTTATGAGCTTCATCGCCTTTGTGTGTACGGGGAACAAATTTTGTTCTTGTTGGCTATTCTTTTCTAGTGCAATGTAGATAATGGGCCCTGCAGCCCGATAGATAGAGGAAACAATATTTGTTGAATCTACCTTCAAGTCCCAGAAAAAATACTTCCATTTTAAAGTTATCAAAAATGTCCTAATTGTAATATCCATAGTTTACTTTTTCGAAACGTAGCTTGACATTTTCGAAGTCTCTTTCATATGAACTAAATGAGCAACTGGAACTTAAGGAGACTTGTTTCCAACGTGCAGTAGGACAGCTTTAAGACTTGTGGCTAACCAATCTATGAAAAACGTCATTGATCTGGTTTAGGAGGACAATGAATGGGTTCAAAGCGACCATTAACATTAGTGTAAAAAGTACGATTTTCGTACATTTAGTAGAAGCACGCGAAATCCAGATGCCTTGCTTATATACTGTTGTTTTGCAAGATTTATCAAGCAAGTTAAATTCTTTAAGATGAAAACCAAGAAGTTCAGCCTTTGATTTCGTTATTTACAACTCTTATAATGTCATCTAATCTTTGTTGATTAAAGAGCTACAGTTCCTTAGAAACGTTATCATTGCAACTTAAATCACTGACATTTCTTGAATTTTCCTTTTCTCTTTCCCCCACGGTCTATTTTGGTGACAATGGAATTGGTAGCTCTTCTCAATCTCGTTCTGAAACAATAGACGACGGGATGCTAGAATAGAGAATATTTCTTCTGTTCTTGGAACATTTTTAAAGTGTAATATTCACCATACAAAAATAACAGTTGTATTATTTGTTAGTTCTCGCTAAATCTGGAGAATTGCAAAAGGCATACAAGTTCTTGTTGAACCTTCTCAACCTTCCAACCGCCATCTGTCACAAGTCTCGTAGGAAGCCTATGAAACATCTTGTACTTTAACATGTACACCGAAAAATGCAAGACATGCCTCACAGAACTTTGAACCTAGTACAAGTTTTTGTTTTATTTGTTTAGCATCGATGAAATGTTAACAATCATAACAAAAAGGGTCTGCTGACAAATTTGCGACCTCTGAATATTGACATCTTTCTGTCAAAATACAACATTTATAGATATGCAACTGAAAATTTGCAATAAATGTAGGAAAACACTTTATGATGAAATTTATCAGTTTATAATGATGACTTGTTAAATGAGGCTATATATTGAGACCTTCCGCCTTTCTGAAAATACGTTGGACTTCACATCTCTACCATCCACTGATAAGGCATTCGCCTGGTAGTGGATTATTATGACTAGGAACTATGACAATGGTTTCAAAACAGGAATAAAACTGAATTCTCGAACAATCGATAAAATATCGAGAAGTATATACATTTGAAAAAGAATGGTATATTCATGTTCGAAATGTTCATTTTATTCAATGAAATCCAGAAAGTAACAATTTCTTGTTACATAGTGTTATTGGCGCAAAATCACACGCATGACTTGATTGGACATGCCCACTTCAGTTGGTTATTTTTGTTTGCTTCTTTCTGTTAGCAGAAGCGACGCAAAATTGTGTAATTTCTGTCAATTTGAGTGACAAGAAGTCGTGAGTGACAAGCAATTCAAAATGTTTGCAAACTAGTTGGACCCGAGCGAACAATCCGCTCCGTGTAAATCGCCGATTTAAAAGTGAAATAGCCGCGTACAGGAATCCAGCTTCGAACGGCTGAAGATCCAAAACCGTGCGTTGCAACATTAGAGGCTCGATGCTGTGCACGGCTGAACATTCTAATATTGCTAAGTGTTGAGATTAAATTTCACAGAATATCAAATATTCAATTTAATTTTACAAGGATTTCGAGGCTATCCCCCTCGGGGACAGAAATTCATCCCATTGGCCCCATTATTCTTCCTATCTTTCCTTTGGTCGTCTTTGGAGACGACTCTCTCCATCTTTCGACAACGTCACGCAAACTTTCGAGAGACATTCTTCCTAAGTGCTGAGCCCACCGTGATCTGTATTCATTTATTTTTTTTTCATTGATATAAAATATGTTAAGTTCCTGTCTTATATCTGTGTCTTTTATTTTATCCATTAGGGTGCAGCGTTTTACTCTCCGGAGAAATTTCATTTTCGAAACTTGTATCATCGGTTTATCTTGTTTTCTAATTGTTCATGATTCACACCCGTAAAGCAGTTGTGGTACTGCCATGACTTATAAAATTTTAACAGTCTCTCTTTTCTAGTCATATTGCGAAGGTATTTGTTTTTTAACCCGCAAGTATGTTGGAAACGTCATTTTGTTTTCATATCATCACTGTAATCGTACGTGTCACACGTGTCGTACGTATCACAGCCCAAATAATTTAAATGTTTCACATGCTCTATTACTTTGTCTTCTATTATTATTTTAGTTCTGATAGGGTATTTGCCTGTGAATATCATCAGTTTAGTTTTAGAGACAGATATTGAGAGACAATATGGTTTGCATATTCTATTTAGCTGGTACAAGGACTTTTGCAGACTTATTTCGTTCTCTCCAGAAGAGCTAACCTCCCAAAATATAATAAATAATACACAATCTCTCATTTTGTACACTAATTCATATTACACTTAAATCGTGACCCGGAGGTGACACGAAAATCTGATTCCAAAGGCGTGGGACACAACGTTTGCGAGTCCCGCACGATAGTACCGCGCGTTGCAGTATCATGTGTTTGCTGATTGCTGACTCTCTTATATCATTATCTGCAAACTTTTAGGTTTTTTCATTTTTTCCTGAGGTCAATTCTCTAAGCAGCAGTACATTTACGTTGTTTTCAGTCGACGTTTTCTTACAAATGATGAAAAACCGCTTTTCCCTCAACGAATAAATACAGAAGAAATTGTGGACGATAACGTCTAATTTTTGGAATATAGCCATTTACGCCCCAGTCAATTCTTTTGCAAATACAGTTCTTAGAAAATTTTAATTCGTTGAAAAACTTCGTGCACTGATTTATCGAAAACCCGCAATAATCCATTATCCTCACGAACTCTCGCAGCTCTAATTTCTCCGCGCGGCGTGGCGCTGTGGCGAGCCGGCCTGAATACAAATCGCGTGCCCATCCCGCAACCCAACAGATGCGTCAGCGCCTAATTTCCTGATGAACTCCCCGCGCTTTGATCAGGGCCTCAAGGTACGCGAGTTCTACGGAAAGCTCTCATTCGTCTTGTTCATTTCAGTTTTCCGCCTCCGGACCCCCCACCCTCCTCTCGCGCACATCCATCAGCGTCGCGTTGAGCGATGGGCCCCGCCCCCAGATTGCGCGCCTCCGCCGCCCCTGCCCCACCCCGCCCCCGCCCCGCCCCGCCCCCGCCCCCGCGGGGCCAGGAAATGCACCTCCTTGGGCCCATTCTTCTTCCGCTCATTTCTTTAGTCCACCGAGCACAGACGACTCTCTCCGTCTCTCGACGCCGTCGCGCAAACTTTCTCTAATGGCTGTCAGTGCAAATGAGCTCGCCTGCCTCTGCTTCGTTGGAGAGTAAGCTGTGAGTTGTGTTAGGATATATTTTATTGCGATACTCAGTGAAGACCCGTCTTTAATGTAGATAGGTCGAACTATGTTCTTTTTTTGTAATTTAGATCATTGTGATGAAGTATCTGTACATTCTTCTGCAGCCCATTTCTTTAGTCGACCGTACTACGAGCAGCTGTCTCAGACATCTAAGGTCGTATCTCTAAGATCTGTCACAGCAAATGATATAGCCTTACTGCTTCTTTGGAAAGAAATCTTTGAGAAGAGTTTGAGATGTATTTTATCTGATATTCTGAAGAGAGAGACCTTGAAAGTGGAAAGGCGTATGATATGTTTGACAATTTACATCATTAGGTAGAATTTGTTGAAACTTCATTCTCTTATTTCTTTATTCAGCCGCGCACCGCCGACTCTCTCCTTCAACAAATCCGTGCAGTGTTCTCCTAATACGTGGCAATGCAAATGAGGCCACCAGTCTTCAAATGTTAACGATTATGCAAAGATTATGTTGAAGTACTTTTTCCTGTCATTTTTGGAAGAAATTTTTTTGAAATGAACTCATTGTTTCTAAAGTATACTTGTAGTCGGTAAATTCAAAATAAATAAATAAATAAATAAATAAATAAATAAATAACATTGGTCTGGCAGTGCCAAGTACAATTGCGTGATTCGTCTGTGATTACACCAATTTTTTAATTTTTTTTTACATGTATTACGATATTTAGTGGTGAAAGTTTTTGAGTCCCGATTAATGGGCTTCTTTTTTAAAGTTTCACAATTTTGGCTAAAGTGCGCATGCGCAGAGCGATTCTACCACTCCAGACGTCGCAGTGCGCATGCGTGCGTTCGCTTGACTCCAAATCGTTCGTCCAAACGAATCGCGTAAATCGGTTCAAAGGGCAATAGTGTGTGTATCAATATTGTAGACGTTTCCATATTAAATCGGTACAATCAAATTCCACTCTTTTCAATTATCCGTACTTGTCGCGATTTGAAGCCATTGTACAATGATTTTCAGAAGAGAGCTGTCATTAAAGTAGATATTTCAAGAATAGCCTGCGAACATATTCACACTGAATACGAATAATGCAGTTTTAGTGATCTTTTAGGCATTTCTTTGGTCGAGACGCAACTTTCATCATCGTCGGGTAAGCATTCCCTAATTATTCTTTGGATGAATTTTCTAATGGCTGTCGCACGTATTAGCCAAAAGTTATATTGGGATATTTTTACTCTTGTTTTAGTGGATACCAGTATTTAAAGTGAAGAAATATAATGATTATTACTTCTTTAAGATAAAAAGGCATTCCTATAAGTTTTCCTCTTAAACATGTATACATCGTAAGTGTAGGAACAAATCTCAATCACGAAACTTTCTGGAACCATAAAGACTAATTATTTGTTACACACTACTTTGCCAAAATATGATCCTTCTCTTACAACCACCAACGAAACTCATTATTTCCGTTGATAATAGACTCACGGAATAATATCTATCAACAAAATGTCTGGAATGATTTATTTAGACTGAAAGAAGTTAAATGAAGTGCAGAGGACAATATTTGAAAGTAAGAAACTGCACAAGTTTGTGTACGGAAATAAAAACATAAATGTCTTGTTGCAGACCCGCAAAAACCTAATTACGTTCCAAACTTATCGTCCTGAGATGAAAAGGTTTGTAGGGATTTGTGGCACGCGTAATTTGATATTAACGTCAACCTGTCACTACAATAACGGTGTGCAGCAGTGATGTATGATCTCATTGAAAGTTCCTAGTGCGAAAACAAAAGACAAAAGCCCTTTCAACGTGGTTCACGCTAGAGCATGGAAAGTGGCATTATCCTACATTTTTTATCATGAATGTCGCCTCGGTCAAGGCTCTTCGCCCAAAAAACAAGCCTTTTGGGTCATAAAGCTTGTGAAACTTTAAGCCTTATAAAATTAAGAAAGAAATTGTGTGGCAGCAAAGTCTCCTGAGGTTTCAGAAGCTTAATTACGCCTCGCAAATATAAGAAACTTAATAAAAATTTATTACTTTATGTTCTCTCTTTATTCACAAAGTATTTACCAAATACTATTAACTAAAAATTTTATCGTCTGTAGAAACACTACCAACAACAGAATTTTTTATTACAGCTCCCTACGATTTCAGTTTAAATATTAGAATTCTTAGCATTAAGTATAAAATATTTCTCTCCTTTTTTCTCAAATAACAATTATTACTCCGAACGTAGCCCATGTTTTCTAAATAATGAACTACATTTTACTTTCCCGCCTTATTATGTGTACACAGTAAAGAGAAAGTATTGTAATTATGCTGTAGAAAACTGCAATTTTTCGACAGTAAAGCTCATAATGTCGTACTCAAACAACAAAAAAGTGGATAACTCTTGTTTCAGTAGGCAGCAAATTACTTCCTCTATCATGTTATGCAGTGAGAATCCACGTTTTGTGGATTCTTAATACCGAGAAATCAATTGACGAAAAAATGTCCGGCCGTTCACATTCCGTCCGTATCTGGTCAATGATAATACTTAAACCATTTAGTCAACTTCCTCCAAAATTGATATTCCTCAATCTATCTGAATGAACTCAAGACTTTGTGAGTTTCAGAAGAATATTCTGATAACTGAGAATCATTTTCATGAAACCTTAATATTTTGAAAATTTCTGACGAATGGCTCAAGTTCTCTTAATAAACCTTGACTTCCGATAGCTTATAGAACACTTAAAAAATGTCACAGGACTCATTTTCGTTGAAATCTCTGAATTTTAAAAAAATGAAAATTTTTTTGGCATCTTTCTACAACCACATTATTGATGATAAAAGTTATTTCTTAAATAGACACTGTTGTTCAAATATCTTAAAATAATGAAATCTCCAGTTTTTCAAAAATATAAGTTGTTTCTACGTCATTTTGCATGAAACACTAATGCAATGGTTTAAAAAAATGTTCGAAAACGATTCTATTTGTTTTCTTTAAATCTACGATACTGATATTACAAAAGGCACTCAACAACATGGCATGCATGACATTTTTATGCATTTTTTAATTTAAAAAAGGCATGAATTATTTTTTATTCGTCATTTACGTCCTTACTATAACCTTGAGGGGCATTTTACATGTTACTATGTAATTATGAGTACAAGATTTTTAAATAATTTCTTATAAAGTTTCTCTAAACATGGAAACTCTTCTCTGAAAATAAATTAAAAATTTTCATAAACGCACAAATGACATTTTCTCCACTTGTTGCAAATTTTAAATGAATTTTGGATGTAAGACCAAATTGTTACTCTTCTACAATATTCGTAATAATATTTAAAAATTATCCTTAAGGTACCGAAAAATTGAAAAAATGGTTGTTGTGCGCCAAGAGCTGGTAGTTGTAACGGGGGCAAGAGAACATCGAAAAGCTAGCCCAGAATAAAGATATAAGGAAACTAACCACGAATAGTAGGAGAAAGACTTCATTCTGTAGTACTATTAATTTTTATTTGCATTACATTGTTTTGTAACATCGCCGCGTGATATGTCTGGTTTTCAAACAACGCCAAACGATGAATCTGCATAGGAGAGCACAGCATTAACCGGTATTTAGTATTAATCTGGTTTTGATATTAAACTTTCCCTTTCGTTTGTAATATGTCCCATCTTATTTGAATGTAATAACTTCACCTAATGGTGGATCTGAATATAAAGAAATAGAAAATGGCATTTTCTATAAGATGACATGTTCAGTAATATCTTCTATTCCGTACCTGCAGATAAAAAAAGAATGGTATAACCACTACACCACGGGGTGCCTTGCCTAAATAATGTTATCGTTCAGTCAATAAACGAAAAAAACGATTCAGCAGCTTGATTATTTTCTACTACGATGATGTCACGAGCTGATTGATTGATTGATTTTTTCGTGTTTCCGGGCACGTCAACTGCTTTGGTCATTAGTCCCGTTAGTGTAGTGCATGTCTTTTCTCCGGAGATGGCGGTGATTGCTGGATGGCGAGATCCGGCGCCGACCTACCGTCGGCTTGTGGGGTTTCCCCCTAACCAGGACTCTCCCACAGCGGGGCACCGTCCCAGTCGGGACAAGCTCTAAACTCCCGACCGGTCTCCGGGAATATGTGGTAGTGTAGTGCATGTTAGTGTAAGTGTGTGTGTAACGGGAGAGGATAGGACAAGGAAGAGGAAGGACAGATCGCGCGCGGTCCGTGGCCCGTTTGTTAGGGTACTGCTCCGGCATTCGCCTGGTGTTGATCGGAGAAACCACGGAAAACTAGCGATGAGAGCAGCCGGCCGCTAGAATTCTCCTCCAGACAGTGACTGAATTCGCCCTAGATGAAAAGCTAGTGTCGAAAATCCTGCCGCCGTCAGAACTCGAACCTAGGACCTCCCGGTCAGAGGCGCTGCAGTGACATCAGTTGATGCACTGAGCTACCGCTCCCGGTCGTGCTGACTGAGCACTCGTGTTATAAGTATTAATAGTTTCGTTGAAACTGTTCAACAAGAGTTGGATACATAGATTGGTGGCTTGAAACTTACGTATGGCAACGCTCCCCATTTCCCCCTGCCTCTCTCAACTTGAACCCATCATTGGTTTAGTCGTGAGTTATAGTTGACATTTACATAACTAAAATGATTAAAGACGTTGTCATTGTCAACAATACTACTTAGTATTGTTGACAATGACAATGCCTTCAATCATTTCAATTGAAGCCATCAGCTTTCAGGTTGGATTCGTGAGTTACGTACTTCACATTGCATGTTCAGCACGAATCCTGTCTTAGTTGATACAGAGTCAAGGGTACTTGCTCCTTCAAAACCGGATACAAATGGTAAGCTGTCGGATGGGTCCCGCCCTGCTCCGCAACATCCTGTACATAATCTGCGCAACATTCACCTTGAAACGATAGCGAAAACTTTTCAATTTTTTCTTTATCTACAAAATACTTATTTTATAATAATCTCATTTGTTACTTCCATTACATATAAATTCCTTTTGCGTTCTACTGGTGATACGTACACTTCCGAATGAGAACCCTTACTTTAAATGAAGTTTAGAACACTCATTTTCTGGCTCAAAAAAGGGGTTTTCAAACACTGTAGTTTGAATCGTTCCTCAACGAATGCATTCAATATCTGAAGACTCTAATAAAATGAATTAAACGGTATGACCCTAATTAAATTAAATGATAATGTCTGTAAGTGGAACTTTTGAAACTTACAAAAAGAATGTTCAGATGCCCGCCCCACTGATTTTTAAGGAAATTAATAAAATCGTTCTCCGTTTGGAAAGACGTAGTTTGGTTATCCGATGCTTAAAATCAGATGACTGCTTCACAAGTTATTAGTGGAGGAAGAAACCACAAAAGCTGTAGCCACAAAACCGAAAACCTAACCATACTTCCCGCACTCCGTAATTGTACAGGAAAGATGTGTGAAAATAACTTTGAATCAATATTGCTTCCGACTTGCAAGGAGATGTATCAGTTATCCATGACTATGAAATTTCTGCAAAAAGAAAGGTGGAAATCACGTATTTCTGATTAGACTGCCACTTAATATATTTTTTATTAGTTAGAGTCCCAATGTTTATTATTAGCAGCAATGATAAAATAAAGATAATTATTTTCAAAAATTTCACAATTTTGAAAATCCTCCCCTTCTATAATTAATTTAATTTGTGGTTCGAATTGGACCTGTACTTGAAAATAAATGACGAATATGAAAAGTTTTAATTTAACTCAATTTTCATATTTAGTACATCTTTTAGAGTTTCCGTACTTAGTAATAATATATTTTCTTAAGAAAAACATTTTTAAACCCATAATGCAAATATGCTAATTGCGTGTAATGTGTAATCTATTTTATTATTCGACAAAAAGACAGGTTTTGTTTTGTAAGTAGGCGTTTATTTTTGTGTTATTTTTAGCAGCTGTTTTCTTCGATTACTCTATTTAGAAGACTTTTCCTTGCCGATTATAACATTCATTACGATAATTTTTCACTTCACTGTGAGTCACAAGTGAGTAAGACATAGGATTAACAAATAAACTTGACAGATAAACCACATAGCTCGCTTCTTGTCGCATTTCCGTGACAAAGAGCGTTTACCTCCCTCCCCCGCTGACGCGCCATAAGAAGTTTCACGCCAACAAGTCGCCTCGCCCGGCGCGCTCGTCGCCTCCGCGCGTCCGCTTTAAAGAGGTTCGCGACCTTCCTCCCGCGAAATTTGAGTGCAGAGCTGACAAACGCCAAACGGCGCGGCGCGACGCGGCGCGGCGCGTCTTAAAGCTGCGCGCGTCCCCCATTCAATCCGCTCGAAATCAGCCCTTTCGCGCCACTTAGCTCGGCGCCCCCCGCCCCCCCCGCCCTGCCCTGCCCTGCCCCGCCCCACCCCGCCCCACCCCGCCCCACCCCGCCCCGCCTCGCCCTCCGCCGCCCTCGCCCGCGAGCGAAGAGACACTTCTGCGCAGGTGCACGGGAGGATGTAATGTGAAATTGCTCCGGATCCTGAAAATATTGAACGCGCTTTGGCAGAAACTGTGGATCGTAGGTTCTCTACTTTCAGCTGGGATAAACGCAGAGGGAGGGTACGTTTGAGACTCAGTGGCATAATCGATAAAATACAGACGTAACGAATGAGTTTACCATCTCATATCAAAATATTCAACAAAACGTGTTGAATTTTATTGGAATTATACAATTACTACTTTCTTACAGATCTCTGCATGCATATTGAGATATACAAAATTTCTCCACATTAATATCTTGCAAAGATCTTAGCGTCCGGCTTGCTGGGTCAATGGGTCACGATATATTATAATCCTTATTACCTTAATAATGGATTATAGGATCCGCAGACTATACAGCGCTGCTGGGAATCTGAAATAGAATGATTCTAATTCCTAGTTCATTACTGTTTAGATTGACTAAATGAAATATCACTTTCTTTTCTAAAGAACAAAATTTAACAAAGTTTATTGTTACCTTTTAGCAAACAATTTAGTGAATTTAATAAATGATTTTGATGTTAGGCCTTTGATCAAGATATCTTTGAATTTTACAGTTTTATACCGCGGTTAACTTATCTATTCTTCGTTGATGTCCCTCGTAGACTTCTCAGTCGAAATATCTTGCGAGCTTGCCGTAGTCCAAAGTCCCAAGAAATCCTCTTCTGCTCCTATCCAAGATGGTGTCAAACTATCAAAATTATCAGTCCCGATTACGTCCTATGACATAGTCCCGAAATCTATAACTCGATTACCACTCCCGACAAAGTCCCAATTTATGCATCAATATTACTTCCACATGCAATATCTGCAATATCATTTACTGTCCTTAAACTTTCACGATCTGAAAACCCGACTCTGACTATCTGCACTACACTCGCTCCCTCTCACGAACCTACGATCAGTTCAGACTCGCGATGCCGGTCAGAATGAAATCTTCCTGCATGATCCACCCTCGACGACATATCTTCTTTTTTTTCATAACATTTGACCGTCCTTCTCTCGCCCAGCCAATCCATACGTTCGTTACATTTTGGTGTAGCTGACCTTTCGATCGTCTAAACTTCTTCGCCCAATCCCAAATTGTCTACCTTCGGCATGCAGCCACCTCCTAATGCATTTACAAAAAACAAAAACTACATTGTTTATTCCCGGTCGTTGCTAAGCCTTTGCTCTCGTGATATATTCTAATGCATGTTCCACCATATAGTCTACAAATAAATGTTTGTTTATTTTCATGTGACATATCGGTATGTCACAATATGTATTCAACTGATTTCTTCATCCCATCCCTGTAATCTGTCGTGCACTCCGTCGTTTCTTATAAAACAAACATCTTTATTTAATTAATAAAATGACCTTAAGTAATTAACAACTGCGATCTCACTCCTACTACAATTCTCATAGTAATTACACTTGAAATGTGCTAGTGGTGATTCCTTGACAACGTTCGCATTTACACTATAAAAGTACTGTTTAACATACAGCAAACACATTCTCGTATGATTGGTAACATATATGTAATAATTACGATACTAGTGGTCCGCAGGAGCAAAGATGCTTCTGAATAAAAGCACTCAAAGTGGATTTGCATGTACACCGCTCAAGAACGACAAAAAAATTCTAGTATGGGATAAATTAAATATTTTTACAAAAACAATCTTCACAAATACCAATTTATGCAATTATATACTATAGTATTTATTGAGACAGCAGCTTTCGTATCTACCAAGGATATCAGAAATTTCATAAAGGAACACGAAATCAAATGTTTAAAGTCGGGCGGCCTCTTTGCTGAAACCTTGCTGTCGCACAATCATCAGCTGTTACAGCTGCTGTATCTGCTGATGTCGAAAGCAGTGACACGATGTGTATGAGAATTCAGTCGTTAAGCGCAACAGGACAATAGGTGGAATATCACAATCAAATATTTGCATTTTAGTTGTTGTTATTTTTCCTCAGTTCCTATTTATCTAATAAAACTATAGACATCTCAAATGGCCGGAGACAGCATAGGTATCTTTCAATTTTTGCGTGCATTGGAAATTAGTATTATAAATATATGAGAAATAAATAACAAAAGTCGTAGTACACGAGAAAGTACGTGCACCATGGTTAGTTTCTGTGTGAAGGAGGTCCAGCTCGTGTTTAGGTCGGGCTCTGGCGTGATACCCGGTCTCTCGCAGAACTGCCAAAGTGTTGCCGTATGGTTGAATTTTATGGGTTATTTCATGGTATATTATGGTATTTCACGGTATGGTATGTTTCATGGGTATGAAGGAAAAGCCTCTTAACAAAGCCCAAAGATGAGACTGAGAAAGTAAAATGGGTCCGCACGGCCGCAACCCGTTTTAAAGGAATTACTCTGAATCTCCCTGGAATTTATCCCAGAATGCGCGGAAACCAAGCGTCAGAGCAGCCGACCTCTTAGAAATCCCATCCAGGAAGAGGCCATTTGGTTGAGGTCTGATCCAGACACTCAGCTTGTGTTGACAATCGGCGCAGCGGCGGGACTCGCACTAGGACCTACCGGCAAACGAATCTTGAATTGCGGCCTTGCTACTACATGAATGCTAAAACACCAGTTACGACTGCTAGTGAAAAGGAAACGCAAATACCACGTACTTTATTAATTTTATTATAGCAGGTAATTTTTACTTGCTCATGTAGTTGATGTAATCTAACTTCGTCTTTCAAGAATATAAATGAATGTTACCTTTTTTGCTGACGCGTATGAGAATGATAAATTCATGTGCATGTATAAACCTATAAGATTATTTCTGAAGATTGTAGAACGCGTACTACGTTAAAATTCATCTGAAATGAAAATGTATTTCACACGTCAGATGGTAGATTTGTTAAGGTTTCACGAGATAAGTCGAAAAGAAAACAAATTCATCGCATTTAAACAATTATTTTACCTCAAGAAATGTTTTGGCAGTGTTAATTTCCCCTGCGTCATCTATTTTTCCTTAACTATGGAAATTCTCAAGAGAACCATATTGGACGAAATTTTACAAACTTCCTTCCTTGCAGCTCTCAAACTCATGCAAGCTGGGAAATATAATTAGAGATTGAAATCTACATTACCTTCCTGTACGAGGCTTTAAGGAAAATGACATGTCATTTGCGCTGATAGAAGGAAAATGTGGCAGAGAACACTTTAATGCGTCCTGTTATAAACATGTTATAAACCTGATATAAGCGTCTTCTCTCAACTCATTTTTAAGAATGGTATCCATTGTCAAAGTTTATACATAATTTATATTCATAGAGATAAAATTCAGCATTTCCTAATAATTAAGGTCCCCCAAAACTGACGATGATATAGGAGTCTCGATTGAATTTTTGAAACAGGAATGCATTATCTTGAGCGGTACTGAAGAACAAAAAGTGTAATACCTCGTTAAAAAACAAAACATGAATAACCATTAAATATTCCTTTCATGTATCCTCACCTACTCTTACTTAATATATTACATTGATCATTACGTATACGTACAATGTATATTGAAACAAACTGTCTAATTTAAAACAAATTCAGCCCTAGTTGGGGCGTCATTTGAAACATATTGTCTGATTTTATTTTTAAATTTAATATTTCCTCTACTCGTTTAATATTAATTCAACGTAACCGTTCCAAATTTATAAAAGAATATGGGCGCCAGGAAAAGATTACGTTAATTCAATTATTAAAATTATTCTTCAACTGCTACTTCCATTAAATTAATATCCGGCTAACTGGGTCGATGGGTCTTATAAGAAATAATCGCTATTAACTGATAATAGCCGATTATTCGATCTGCCATCTGCACAGAATGGCCGAGGAATCTGAAAAGCAAATATTCATTTCTAGCTACTCAATTGCTGGAATTGGCTAAATGAAAATCATCTTTTCTATTCACAGAAACTTTTAAGTTTATTCAATTTTCATTGGTAACAATATGAAATTTTCGGTCATGACCAGTCTCAAACCTTATATTTCAGTACCCGTCTTCGCATCCTATTGACCGATGTCGCCGCGTAGAACCATTTTCAATCTTCTCCGGTGTCGATGGCTCCAGGTCCAAATACCATCTTCTTTTCTTCCGTTCTGGCACAAATGTATCCAAGTCACTGATCCTCACCACCTCATAAGTTGATGAGACTTAATTAATTTTCCTTTTAAAAGTTCCCAGTTCTTTCTAAGCGTTTACCTAAAATGTTAAAGTTCAGCAAACTATTATCTGCATCAATTACTCCCAGCCCTGTTGCCGACAAATTCACCTAAGTTCACAATTCTAGCTGTTGCATTCGGAAATATTTTTAAGTTCCCATTTCCGCACTTTCCATCAATATTCTAAGTCCGGCAATCATACGCTCCAAAGTAAATGTTCACAATTCCAAAACTCCCAACATCAATTGTCTACACACGATCCGCACGGCACCACGGCATAAGTCGGAATGAATCCATATTCCCCTCTTTCAGCCCTTGAAAACTCGGTCCATACATTCCACTGTTTCTTGTTAGAAAAAATTCCATGCCTAGCCAATCCCTCAATTACTTACAAATTCAACTAGCCGCGCCCCAGACTGTCATTGCTTTCTCGGCCAATCCCCAAACAGTTTACTTTACCAACTAGCCGCGTCCCGTGGTTCAAAGCAATGCAGTTTGTTGACCTTGACGATAACTCGTCTACCGTTGCTATGCCGCCATATTTACAAATGTCTATCCTTACAATTCCCCCTGTTTACAATAAATGTGACGCAAAACAAGGTCCCACATATTGGTATGTCACAATATGTACATTCATCATTATATTTCGTTTGATTTTGTAAATTAGTTGGTTAATTTGCCTTTTCGTACTCTTCATTCAACACTTTCTCCTTTTCGTAGCATCATTCCATTAGTAATGGCTTATTGGACACATTCGTCATTCACATTTTCTCTTTCCCTAAATATCTTTGCTTCAACGGCTTTCCTTTACGATACCGTTATTATTCCAAGCATTATTCCAAGGTTTTTTAAATTGCATTCTATGCATTTAAGCATCAGGGACTTACATCTACTAATCACAACCAACATTGATTTCACCTAGTGGTCTATATATCTAGTCTATATACCTAGTGGTCTATATACCTATTTAACCTAGTGGTCTATTTCTACCCTTCTAAACCGCATGGTGAGCGAATATTTATGGAGACTTGACCGCTTTTACATCTCGTTTCACCCGTTTTACCATTACGCATATTTTTTTCTGCGAGACCCACACTTGCTTGTGTTATTTAACAACTTTTTTATCTTTCGTTCGTTCATTTATCTTATCCGCCTTCTCTTTATTTTCAGAACGATCCATTTATTTTATTCCAAGTATTCCAACATTCATAGTTAACTTATTCTTAAAATTTCCTTATTTTTCCTTTGAATCATTGTTTCAATTTGTGCCTTATAGATTAATAACTGTCTGTATGTCTATCAAATGATTTCAATTCCCAATATTAATTCGTTTTTTTTTTAATTTCGTGAACCGTTTGCTTTGCTTCATGATAAAATAATATATTCTTCGGTGGTGGAGTTTTATGTTCTATTATCTGTGTTTTTTTCATGACCTTTCATTTCTTTTACAGAATATCGTCTATAAGGGGGGGGGGCGAGTACTTACACATTATATAGACTTTACACTTATTTTTCAACATTAATCTGGCGGTGTACTGAAAATCCCTTCATTCCCAGTTCTGTCCCGGAGACGCCGCGTCATAGGCACGGAAGCCCTCGCATTTGGCCCTCCAGAAGATGGCACAATGCCCGCCCGATGGCCGAGATCGCTTAGGCAGTAGTGTCGTAGTGATCTCAGACCGAAGGGTCGCGGGTTCGAGTCCCACCTCGGGGATGGTTGTATGTGTTTGCCCTTTCACCCCTTATCACCACCATTTCGTTTCATCTTCATAGTTACCATCTAAATATTTAAAAAAATAAGGTATTCTGCCATGGCTTCGTTTAGAGCTTCTACAGAACCGATTGTTGTATTTTTTCTTTTAAATTAAAGAATATGATCCCTAGATGTGTTATCAGATATTGTTTGTGTTGATTCACCAACATTTACGGTGTAAATTAATTAATTAAATCATTCTTTAATAGTACGCTTATCAATAGTCAATTGTTTTCTTTCAAAGGGTGGCAGTTTCAAAATCGATATACATGAGTGCATAGAAGTGAGTCCACGCTGCTTGATGTTTTGTTTTCATTGTTGAGATTTGTTTACAATTCATCAAGGTTTTGTTTCAGTGTAATAATCGCATTGTGGTGTTGACAGTTTGCATGTATTTGCTTCTGTGGTGTATTTTGTACAGAACATTCGCACAGTGGGTTTTGCTCGGTTGTACTTTAGTGAAGTTGTTTACAGGTTATGTCGAATTTCGAATCGTTGTCCACGCGCCCCAAAAGACGCAAACGTACATTAACTGGACGCAGGGAAAGAGAAAGTCAGCGTAGGTGTCGTGTTAGTGAAGTCATTTCCTTTTCTATTGGGTCATTGTCTATGAAATGTCAGTTTTGTTCTGCTTTGTACTTTCCATGTGAGAGAAATTCTGCAAACGATTTACTATGTGTTGCTTAAATGGGAAAATAAGTATGCCTTCCAGCAATATGCCAGAAGAAATCAAACAGTTGTTCATAGGAGATGATGACACATCAAAAAACTTTAGAAATAATATCCTTCGGTATAATAGTGCTATATTTTTTGTGCCGATATTGCATTGCCACCTGGTCATGGGCCATACGTGTTCAAAATTTTGGGAACACCTCATCACAGAATATCTTCGTTATACCCTCAAGATCCAAACAATGCAATATATTGTGAACATTAGTCTGGGTACAGTATTTTACATTTATCTCAGATCTCACCATCAAATTTTGACGGGTTCTCACTAGTACCGTTAAATTCAATAGTGGTCGCTAATGATCAAGATGTTGATGCGACCTTAAATTACAAAAAGACGGCAGCATGGCGGTCGAAACATGCTTAGAACGCGACATCCCCCGGACAGTCAAAGGCATATTAATTAAACCTTGATACGAACCAAAAAAGATAGCACAAGACTACAAGTACTGAAATGAGATTTCTGAGATCAGTAGCTGGTTATAAGATGATGGTCAAGAAAAGGAATTTAGAAATTCGTAAAGAACTTTGTTTATGGAAACTTCAAGCGAAAATTAATTACTACCGGAATTTCTGGATGCAGCACATTGAAAGGATGTAAGACAATCGTCTGTTGAAAAGAATTCTAAAATACCGCCCACAGGGACGAAGAAATCTTGGCAGTCCGAAGAAGAGATGGGGGTGACCAGATGGGAGCGGAGGCGTAAGAGGCAGAAGAGATATACCTGAAGAAGAAGAAGACCTTGATCCTATGTGTAGTAACTTCCTTCCTTCAACATGTTGTGTAGCTATAATCCACGTTTTGTGACTCGATGATAAGAGAAAAAAATCCGTTGTGGGTAAACCTCTGTTTTAGAACCTCAAATTTCGAATCATTGCCAAGAGAGATTTTTATGCTTGGAAACCCTTTTGCAGATTCATGTATAAAATTTTCTAGCCGTTACAAATAATGCGAGAAAGAAAGTCTTCCTGTTACAACACTTGTTCCATGCAGTTTTCCTTTAGTTAGTTTCTGGTTTTCACTTCACAACATCTACATATTTTCTGCATTTGGTATATTTCTATTTCTATATTAATTCTGTAATATTACAAATTATTTCTCTCCTTCTTTCTCTCTCTCATTCCTCCTTTCTTTCTCTCTTTTTATACCTCTCTTTCTCTGTCCTTTCCCTCTTTCTCTCTCTGTATGCTTCTCTCTCTCATTCTCTCTCTCTCTCTCTCTATCTCTTAGTATATTTCGTTCCTCTTTTTTGCAGTGTACAACTTACAATTCACATAGAGAATTCATGAAGAGCTGCGCCCGTTCTTCGTCATATATTACATATCATTATGAAATACTCTTACACCCGCGCCCTTACATTTCTGTTTTTTTTAACTTTTATATCTCCGTCTCTCCAATTATTTTCCATCTTTTTTTCAACCATTTCTCAAACCCTGACAGTTCCTTTTTCTAAAATTGCACTTCCCTATCAATTGTCCCGTGCACATCGTCCCTCGCTCGTTATTTCTTTTCCCTCAGACTACCTCATTTCTTTGCATTGAGATGCCCTTGTTCCAAATGACTTTCGGGATTCATTTACGCCTATTCTTCAGGTAGCCATTCCGAGAATCGCGCCCGCTTGGCGTAACGGTGAATATTCCGCCCGCCTGCGGCACGGGGCGTGCGGCGGAGAGCGCAGGTAGGGCGCATTCATGAGCGCCGCAGCCACTTGGTTATGCGTCACCAGGCGCCACTCCACGCCGCTGCCTCCGCCGCCGCCGCTATTCCCTTTGCCGCGCCGCGCCGCCTGTGCGCAAGTGCTTTCGTCGCGAGCCGCTTCGAGGGCCGCGGCAGCGCAGCCATGAGCTCCCCCAGGGAAGCGAGCTCTGCCTGCAGGCTCCCCGTGCCGCGAGCGGCATCTCTGGGAACTGATCCCCTCCGCTCTGCCTGCAGCTAGTGCAAACGGGGACGCCGTCTATTGAACAAGAGCTACGTTATTTGGGATTAAAATTTTACAGTCGCAACGACACGAATTGTAACGTCCAAAATTTTTGATTGATGACGTGGTGTTTCTGGTCTCCTGCTTCTAAGGTCTCGTGTACTTGCTAAGGTACTGCTATATTAGTCCTGTGCATGCTTTTCCTCGAGAGGTGTCGGTGACTTTCCCCGCTGGATGGTGAGATCCGGCGTCGACTTACACGTCTGTTTGGGGAGCCCCCAACCAGGTATCTCCCCCCATCGGGACACTGCCCCAGCCGGCGCAGCCTCTAAGCTCCAGACTGATTTCCCAACATGTATGCTAGTGTAGTGCATGAAAGTGTGCGTGTAAGTAGGGGTAAGAGTAGGATAAGGAAGAGGAATGAAAGTTCTCGCTCGGACCAGTACTCTTTTATTGGAGTATTCCTCCGGCATTCACCTGGTGTTGATCGGGGAAATCACGAAAAACTGTCGATCAGAGCAGCCATCCGCTAGAATTTTCCTCCAAACAGCGGCTGAGTTCGACCTAGCTATCCAGCTGTAATCAAAGAACCTGCCACCGTCGGAACTCAAACTATAAGAACTCCCCTGTCCGGCATACAGTGACATCAGTTGATACCCTGAGCCACCTAAACGGATTACAATTTCTGAGGAATAGGAACCCCAAAACTGGATTATTGACGACTGTCATTTTTTCTTAAAGCATCTTCATTATTGATCATATCAGGGAGACTTCTACACAATACTGTACCCTCAATATTATCAGATTCATGAAACAATCTATGTTTTCCTTTTTATTAATTCATATTAATTAGACAGTTTTGTCAGTCGTAAATTTGTTCGTTTCTTTGCGCCACCGAGCTTGCCTTCATGCAAATCGGTTTCTTTCCTTCGTGTCGCTTGGAAAACTGACGCAGAAGAAGCATCTGCTTGAGCTCCATGAGGGATATGCGAGCTGTCTGCAGGCGCTTGGCAGCACGGGTGGGGATGTGCAGGAAATGAACCGTGTCGCTCAGGCAGCAGCTAGTGGAAATGGAGCCACCATCTATTCAACAGGAACTATGTTATTTGGAAAGAAGTATTGCCAAAAAACGTCAGACGTAGCGCAACAAAAAGTAATGTTTAACCATTTCAGAGAGTTTGCATGATTTGATGATCGTCAGTTCGCTTAAAAATGTTAGGGTACCAGTTACCCAATTATGGTCTATTAGGTTCACGAAACCCTCAACGTTTTTCTAGGAACATCTATTTCAAAAATATTATTTGAACAGCATTGAAAGATGTTCATTTCTTTACATGTCACCGAGATTAAATGTAATGTGTTAGCGTAACCGACGTAGCAAAGGTACCCTCCTGAACTCAGCCAGGAAGACACGCTCCGTCTCTAGGCGCTCGGCTGCGCGAGCGCGGATTTCCAGGAAGTTAACGGAGCCGCTATAACCTGACTGCATACGAGGATACTGTTTATCCAAGAAGCAAATAGGTACGCTTTTTGAAAAAATATTATTAGAAAGTAATCGAAAGATACGGAACAAATCATAACATTAAACAATTCTGAAAATATTGTGTCCCAAAATCGTATGCAATGATAATTGTCGACTTGATAAAAATCCATCATGCCTGTACGTCAGTTACACAGTATAGGTAACAATATGTGAACAGATATAATGTATATAAAGATCTCCACACTTTTCCGTTCATATGCAATTCAATAGTATTAATTGGACAGTTTTGAAACACGATTTTGATCCCTTTTTGCGTCACCAGCATGGAGCTTGCTTTCCTCGTGCTAGATCTCGTCTGTCGCTTGGAAAACAGACGCAGGAGAGCTACCTGCAAGAGCTCCGTGGGGGAGAGAGCTCTGTCCGCAGGCACTTGTCAACAAAAACGAGGATTTCCAAGAACAGATCTGCGCCGCTTTGTTTGAGTTCAAACGGCGACAATGCCTACAGAGTAGTCTGTTAACTGGAGGTTCCGATGAAATGATAACACCATTTTCAGTTTTTGATCCCTCTAAATCACTTCAATAAGAAAAAATATATTATATAGGGTGAATTACGGAACTTTGGCACCTCCTGCGATTTTTGAACAATTGAAGTTACTGCAATACAGATATCATGGACGTGCATGAGGGAGTAGGGCTAATTCATACATGTATTTAAATTTCTATTTTGTCACTTGTATTTTATGAGATATTAAGGTAAAATTGTTTCTTTAAATGGATAGTTTTAGTCTATTATGATGAGAGTAAAACGACGAATTCAATGAAACACATAATGACTTATGTTAAATAAGCATTTTTTAGTAATTTTTACTTTATTGCGCCTCTTACTTTTTATTTATTTATTTAGTTATTTATCTTCTTTTGAAAACAAAGATACAAAGATCAGTGTTAATACACTCTACATTTGTTATAGTTGCTTATATCTACTTACAATTAACTTACAATAATCGTACAAATAATCTTAAAATACAACTTACATTACTACTAGGGTGGTAGAGGCGTCTTTGTACAATATCTCTATTTTGGGTCGAGATCTGAGAATTTATTTAGGAATGTATGTAAATGAAATTTATTCATAATGTGGATTCTGTGAGTTGGGTTTTGGCAGAGTCTTATAGGGGTTAGTTTGAGCATGTTTTGTATGTTTTAGAAGAAGTGGGTGAATAAAAATGTTAGTAATCGGTTCTAACTGGAATTCTTTATGGCGTTGTGCATTGGAGACGTACCATGGGGCATTTGTGATGGTGCGCAGGAACTGATTTTGGATTACTTGGAGTTTTTTGGTGTTTGATTTAGCTGCGCTGATCCAAACTGGGCATGCATGTAATAATAGTGGTCGTATGATAATTTTGTTTAGCAGTAGCGTCTTACTTAAGAGATATTTTGAATTTAAGTGCCCGCCACTCAAGGACACGCAGCGCTTCTCCTGACAATACGCGCTCTGAGGAGGAAGTTGATAGGACTAGAAGACACGAAACCTAATCCAAATCTCTATAAAATTTGCAATTTTTTAAAATAAGATTGTGTGTAATTTTTCGAATACATGAGCAGTTTTCGTGTAATTTTGCGCGAAATAAAGCCAATTAAATTATTTTCTCAAAAACTTCTTTCATTATTAACTTTTTCTCGAATTAAGTACTAATACAAATTTTATACTACAATTATATACTAAAATTTTATACTACAATTTTATACTACAAATTTTATACTACAATTTACTAATACAAATTTTCACAAGTTTGATTTTTGTGAAATTTTCTGATTTTTGAAAATTACAAAGTTTTATTTTTCCCTTATCTTTAAAATTGCAAACTACAATGAAATCTATTCTTGAAAATTAGACCTTTGTATGAGGTCAGGTACATTTTTTTCAAAACACCGTTTGAGTAATTTGGCGTAATTTTGAGCGAATTGGTAATTTTATGAACAAGATTTTCACAAAAACAATTTTTTCTTTAATATGTTTGCGAATAATGCTACATACACTGAATAACAACATATATGCCTATTCTTTTGATATTTCAAAAAGTTACATAAATGTAATATTTTTAAATATCTCTCTTTTTCATACTGGAAGAGGGATGAAAGAAATAATCATTTCTCCACTGGCCTTTTGATCATTCACGATATGTTAATGACGTGACTATTGTGTTTCATTTTCAACTATGTCTATTCTTACAAATACATGGCTTTATTTTCATGTTATTAGGTTGACATTGACCATTACTTGGTGTACTTGCAATTATTGTGCTTTATTGTGTAATTTATGCTTTTAACTGTTTTGAACCTCGCAAAATGATCATAAAAAGAGAAAAAATGTTAAGAAATGTCATGCAATAAAATTGTAATGTTTTATCTGCAAAATTCAAATTACATTATCCAAAACCTTGCATTTGCCGACCTTAATGACCGAGGAGGCTAAGAGAGAGTACGGACTCAGCACGTCGGTCCGAAGGGTCGCGGGTTCGAGTCCCGCCATGGTTGTTTGTCCCTTGACTTCGTATGTGTTGTCGCGGAGGGCCTCGCGTTCTGCTGACCCCAGATCAGACGAGCCCGCAAGTGTGTTGGTCTAGTTTATGGTCAAATATGCGTCCCATCGGTACGTAAAGGGTAACTGACTGTTGGCTGGATAAAAGCCCTAGAAAAAAAATGGATTTTATCCTTTTCAGTAGTTGTTTAAAACTTGCTTGTCTAAAAAATAGAATGGGATACTCTGATAAAACAAAACATGAGTCTAAAAAGATAGTTTGAAACTAATAAAGAGTAAAAAGACTGATTGATTACTTAGGCACACAAAGAAAATTTGTCAGACCCAAACATTTGACAGATGTTTCTCTATGAATGTCGACTCGCTGCATACCGAATCTGAAGCCAGAATTACGCCACCACTCTCCATTTTTAAAATCACGAAAACCACTGTGAAATTGTAATTTTGTTTTCGGAGGGTTTTCTCAGACCCGAAGACTTGACACACGTTTCTCTATGTATTAAATCCGAAACTGAAGCCAGAATTGTGCCTCCACCCTCCAGTTGTTTTTAAATAAAAAAGTAAAAAAAACACCGTAAAGTTTAAATATAAAATTTCCAGATTTTTCCGCAATTTAGAAAACATTGGAGCGCGGTAGCTTCTGGCTTCAGATTCGGATTCAGCGGAACAATTCTGGCTTCAGATTCGGATTCAGCGCGTCGAAATACATAGAGAAACATGTATCAAGTGTTTGAGTCTAACAAATATTTTTGTGTGCCGGTGTTATTTAGGTTATTCCGGGCGCGTCAACTTCTAAAGTCATTTGTCGCGTGGATGTAGTGCTTGACATATTGCAGGTATGTTTACCTCGCTAGTGGGTTTCAGCGCCTATTTACTCGTTGGCTGTTGAAGTTTCCCACTTCAGGTATTTCCCCCAGTGATGCACCGTCCCAGTCCGGTCAACCTCCAAGATCTCCACTTGTGTCGCGATATGCGTGAGATACTGTGGTCCATATAAGTGTAGGTGTGTATGTGTATGTATGAAGGGGAGAGGATAGGGAAAGAATTGGAAAGATAAATTCCCCGCAATCCCTGGTCCGTTTCTTTAGAAACCTCTCCGAAATTTGCCTAATATTGATCGGAGAAACTTAAAAATACTACCGATAAGAGCAGCCAAATGCTAAAATTCTCCTTCATACAGCGGTTAAATTCGACCTAGCTATATAGCAAAAATCTATTCAGCGATATAGCTACGTATATATAAAACATCTGCCACTGACAGGACTCAAACCCTAGCAACTCCTAGTTGCACAATGCTGAAATTGTGCTGACTTTCTACCTGTTCAACATTGTTCGAACATTTTATACAATACCGTAATGTCAAAAAAGTTGAAAAGATAAAATGTCAAATTAAGCAATGTATTATGATTTTTCTCGCATACATGAATCAAGAAAAGTTAATTTTGTTTCTTTTTTGCACCCTTGAAACGGCCGTGCAACGGGATCATCAACCGGCGGTAGTTCATCGCCGTGGGCGGCGGCGCTCGGGACCGCAGGGAGGGCTAGTGAAGGGCGGGGCGTGGAGCAGGCGAGGAGAGGGGCGGTGGCCAAGGGCCGCCCGCCTTTGTGCCCTGGGCGCTGGGGCGCTTCTTAATTGCGCGTCCGCGGCCCTTTGTGGCCTGCCACGCCCACGCCCGCGCCCGCGCCCGTTGCAGAGACCCTGCGGCACCTTACCGCGAACACGGCCAGCCACGCTCTGCCCTCGACAAACCATTTATCACCTAAACGCACTTCCATCCTTCTTTTCTTCTTTCTCTTGATCTCCCCTCTTCTTCCTCTCACCCTTTCGACTTCCCCCCACCCTCTCCCTCTTTATTTTTCTCCCACCCACCCTCTCCCTCTTTCTCCCGCCTTCTTGTGCTCTCACCCTCTGCCTTTTTTCTCCCACCTACCCTTTTCTCTTTCTCCCACCCATCCCACCTAGTCTTTCTCTCACCCCCTTTGTCTTCGTTTTTCTCCCACCCACCCTCTTCATCTTTCTTTTTCTCCCACCCATCCTCTTTCCTTTTCTCCCACCCACCCTCTTCCACTTCCTCTTTCTTCCAACCTCTTCCCTCTACCGTCTTCTGCTTCTTCCTACTGTCATTTATGTAGGTTTAGAGGCATTTAAATAGCTCAGGCCATTGACGCCCGTTATTAAATGTACGTAATGAGTGCGACGTTATGATGTAATGAAGAGTCATCAGCAATAATGAATAGGTTCTTATAATGGTGTAAAAGTGGATGGGAATTCATGGAAAATGTAAGATCCGCGAAAACGCCTGACAAGACCTACCTTTGACCCCTACTTTAAATGGATTGGCCGAGGATTGAACATTAACCTAAGCGCAAGTCATTAGGCTTCAATCCCTCCTCCCATTGCGTTTCTTTTCCTCCCGTCATATTTTTCTTCCCCTACCGTCTTTTTCTTTCGTCCATCGTCATTTCTTTTTTACACACCGTATTTCTCACGGCCCAACAATCTTCCTGTTTCTCTCACTGTTAGTTTTTTGTCTATTCCACCTATCACCTTCCTTCCAGATTTCTTCCTTACATTAATTTATTTTCTAATTTTCTCACTCTTTCTTCCTCGTCTTCCAACTTTCTCTTTCTGTCTACTACGTACTCTATATTTCTCTTCATGTCACAAACTTCTACTTCTCTCACTCGTTCTTCCTCTTTAAATCTTTTCTTCAATCGTATTTACTTACACCACTCAATCTCTCCCTACATTTTTTGTCATACATTTTCCCTTTTATTCTTGTATTATCTTTCTGCCTCATTCTTTGAATAGTTTCTAAAAGAACGCTTAATCTCGATCGTTTACTTCTGTGGTATATCTTAATCTCATTCCTTTCTCTGGATCTGAATTTTCCGTAGCTAATTTACACGTCACAGCAACGACTATAGTTTTTATGTCAACATCTGAAGTGGAATTATAGTGGAAAATCGATAATTCGCGATGATAAATCAAATCTCGATATTTTCTTTAACATACACCGTATTGACGCCTATTTAATTTTAATTCTGTATGCCGAATACTGTAATACAACCTCGATCACAAGGACTTTTCCGTTCCAGCAATGCCCTCAAATCCGCACGTTGCTCTTTTAATTCTCACAGATTGGAAAACGGGAGAAGAATCGACGGGCTTCATTTGCGTTTTGTGGAGTGAAAGAGAGATACAAAGTTCACTCTAAATGCATATAGAATTACTTTATTTTCTGCCCACACAATCTGTTTGCGGGGAGAGAGACACGATGTGAAGTTTCCACGCGTTCACTGAAGGCTGACGCTCTACTTTCAATCAAGATCAAAGGTCAACTTAAAGAGTTCGAAAAATTTGGAGTTATTTTTAACTAACGTTTAGAATCCAGTAAATTTAATAATGCCAATGGTAGCAAATAAGTTGAGGTTAAACGGGACAAATTTTACGTACTCGATATAAAAATATAATATTTTGCAGCCATATACGAGGCTTAGATGAAAAGTGCAAAAGTGAGAAGTATTTAAGAAAGAAATTTAATGGAAAAGTATGTTTCATAAAGAATATTAAAAATTCTCAAAATTGCTCAATACCCTCAAGAATTGATTTAGATTTGAAAGTTAGTGAAATGCTTTAAATTCTCAGCTTCCCCAGAGTGGAATGCTTGACTGAGAGAGATGAAGGTCGTGTGATGATCAAAACGTTGGCAACTGTGCTTCGGACCCAGCATCTAGGAAAACTGAAGAATACATTGATTGCGCCCGCAAAAGTTACGTTTTTATGAGTGAAATACTTATATTCCTTGATCTAGTAGTTGTGAACATCTGATGCAAGAAGGGCGTACGCGTTTGAAAAGTAGATTTGAAGAAACATGAAAAGAATCAAATGTACAGGAAAGGTATTAAATAAAGTTTTATGTCATGAAATTGAAAAATATGTTGAGGATGACAGAAAATCCAGGAAATGATAATAGACATTTGGGGAGAGAAGGATATTTTTTTCACTTCCCAACGATGTGATTAATACATCATAATTCCTCCGGGTAAGATAAGAATAAACCTTACTGCAATTGCTCCTAGTATTACGAGTTAACAACGAATTAGAAACCTGTGACGTGATATTTCAGTACACGTGTTTCGAAAAAAGGGGCATGATCAAATGCATCAAAGTCGTGTTTAATTGATCGGAACAACTCCGTCGCCTTTGTGACCGCCGGTCGCGGAAGTTCCTTAATTGTTCCTCCGCCGGCCTTTGTAGTCGATTCCACCGCAGCGACCCTGCAGCACTTGGCGACCCTACACGACCCTCTTTCGCAACATGTGGTATAGCGCGCTGCGACAAGCGACGCCGCGCCCCGCCTCGCCCCGCCGCGCCCCGCCGCGCCCCGAGCTATGCCACGCGCCGCGCCGCGCCACGCCACGCCACGCCACGCCACTCGTACCACTCTACACGCCATGCCACAATTCACGCGACGCGACATGCCGTGCGGCACGCGACACGACACGCGACTCGACACGCGACACGACACGACACGTGACAGTCCACGCCACGTCACGCCACGCGACACGTCACGCCACACGACAAGCGAAGCGTCATGCCGCGCAACCGGTGACACGCCCCGTCCTGCGACACGCCACGCAACGCGACTCGCCACGCCACGTGACACGCCACGCGACGCGCCACGCGACACGCCACGCGACACGCCACGCCACGCGTCACGCCACGCGCCACGTAACGCGCCACGCCACGCGCCACGCCACGACACGCCACGCCACGCGACACGTAACGCGCCACGCCACGCGCCACGCCACGCGCCACGCCACGCCACGCGCCACGCCACGCGCCACGCCACGCGTCACGCCACGCGCCACGTAACGCGCCACGCCACGCGACACGCCACGCCACGCGCCACGCCACGCGCCGCGATACGCCACGCAACACGCCACGCGCCACGCCACGCGCCTCGCCACGCGCCGCGACACGCCACGCGACACGTGACACGCCACGCGACACGCGACACGTCACGCGACACGCCACGCGCCACGCCACGCCACGCGCCACGCCACGCCACGCGACACGCCACGCGACACGCGACGTGACACGTCACGCGACATGCCACGCGTCACGCCACGCGACACGTCACGCGACACACCACACGACACGCCACGCGACACGCCACGCGTCGCGGCACCGCACGCGATGTGACGCGAGGCGACGAACCTTCCGGAACTGCCATTCACTGCGCCTTGCAGTGGGTGAATTCCACTGTGTCCGGCTGGTCTTTGTTTCTAACGCTGTCCAATCCGCTGACACCGCACCGTGTTTGCAATTGATGATGCAAGGCTTTCGCCAAGCCACGGACGTGCTCAATCAATGATGGGCTAGAATATCGCGTTGCTTCTCTCTGTGAACTGACGCAGACAGCAAACAAAGGATATTTGCTAAAAATTACTGCCGGTAGGTCAACAAACCAGAATTTGCGCAAGGCAAAGGAAAGTTCGGATATCAATGGTTTGGGAAACGTAATTCAGAGAACTGTGTTTTGTGATGAAATGAAAGTAACATATAGAAGCAAAGCAAAATGCAAAGATCAGACGGGATGAATAAACAAGCACGAGAAAAGAGCGAGAGGGAAGAAGGCGACAAGCGAATGAGAGCATTGAAAAGTAAGTTACAAGATAAAAGAAAAAATAATTTTAGTGGAAAGCGGAGTAGAACGAGACAGAAATAGAGTAAAGCGTACTGAAAGCAAAATAAAAAATACGATTCTGAACTTAAACACGTTTTATAAAAAGATAATTTCCCTTAGTGGTCCTCACCATTAATATTTATATTTGGAGACAGTGGAAGTATTAGAAATAAATGAGAATCCGAAAGATTTTCTTGTTTCTTATAGTATACATTTTCCTTTGCTCTAGTGACTCATTTCGTTCTTTATGAAACTTATTTTATTTAGTTCCTTACTCGTGTGCCTTCACTTCCTCAATTTTCTCTATATACAGTTTCAACAATTCGTCTGTGTTCTGGAAGATTCTCACAAAAGTGGTAAAATGTAACTGTAAGACCGTTATCATGTATAAATGCAGGAAATGTATAAGTCAAATAATATTTATATTCTTGTGCAAACATCATGCAAGAAATAAAATTACTTTGGTTTCAATTTTCTCTTTTTAAAACGGCACTCGCCCAATGGAACATTTTGCTTGCTTTCCAAATTTGTCTATGAAATCTCACATAGAGATCAGTTGTCTATTTTAACTTCATGTAAAAGATAAATTTCACATCAATATTGGCTCTGAATAAGATACAATAATAACCTTTTTCTACTTTTTGCAAGACTTTTTTTATTATGGTGAATGTTTCACGACTGAATTAATTACAAAAAACTATTCCTTTCATATTCAAATGATTGCGTCATGTTATTAAAATGTGTTGAGCTATAATAACGAACAAGAATATGTTATACAAAATCATATATGCATAATCTCTCTTTGCATATATGCATTTTTGGACTAAAGGGAACACGATGATAGAAAATATTCAGCATAGTTGCTTGATGAGCTCTCTCCAATCATCCTATTTTTCTTCTGATGGAATAAATTAGACTTAAGGTTCTCAAATTTATTAAAATGTTATCCCTCGTACATGACAAAGCTTAATTTTTCTTTTAATTTTTAAAGCGAAATGCGTTTCAATTATACTATTCTACTAATTTATTTATTGTTTTCCAATTTATTAACTTTTTTATGTATACCACAATTGTCCACAAAAATGCAGATAAAGTCAATTTAGACAAAAATATTATAATTTTTAATCTTAAAGATTTCAAAATACCATTTCCATTTGATAATATATCACAATCATATAAATTATTTATGAATGGTAATTAGAATATTTGTACTATATGGAAATTAGAAGAATTTCAAATTCACGGCGTGCACGGAATTTCTTTTTAAGTCATTATCTACGTAAATAAAATGAAAGTGTTTTTCTGTGATTTTTTAAAATCTCAAATGGTTATTTAGATGATAATAGCAGAACATGGTAGACGTTGACGTCTCTCGTTTCAAGTTTGTTGTGTGTATTTACGTGTCCAACACAAAAATAAAATATTAGCCTACTACATCAAGTGAAACAAAAATTTGAAAACACTTTAAATTAAGAAGAAAAGTATCGAGTACAACTTACTAAAGGAAATACTAATATACATTAATACAATGACATGATGAAAAATTAAAATACACCAGTGAGAGTTGTAACTGACAAAGGAGAGGTAAATTACAAGACACAATTACACTACTGAAAAACGGCGATGAAAGATTACATGGAAAATTGACAAAAAGTGAAGGCTTACATACAAAAAGAAAAGAAAACATGTTACTTTCATGTATTTATGATTCTTTTCTTTTTTATCTCTACTTTCTATAAAATATTTGCCTATATGCGATATTAATATTTGCTTATACTAAGCGAATATGCCCTCGGCGTATTTGCTTAGTTTACATATGTTTTCGCTACTTATACGCACACCAAATATAACGAGAAAAACGGATATAAAAGGCACCTTCACCACCGTTCTCCACACAACAAATGCCAGGACGTACAGCAGTTTATACACTTTCAATATGGCGACCATGCGCGATATTTGGGTAGATTTCCTTCCTGTGTAGTATCTATGCAGTACAGTATGGGTATATTGTTTGACAGTTGTTCCATTTAAAATTGGTTTTGAGAATATCTCGAAAAGTGCGGTGGGGTTTTGAGAATATCTCGAAAACTAAAACAGTCTCTCCTTTTCTACTATAGTATGTGCTAGAAAAAGGCCATCATTTGTCACCCTGTATGTTTTTACGTCAGGGTTTTCATCAATATCATAGTTATTTGTAATATTGGCGTTAGATTTAAATTATTTAATAAAAAATATACGAATATCGTACATAATATAACTTTAGACTTACAATTCTGGTATATAAACGTACCAGGACGATTCCATCCTGGTTCATGGTGTCTTCATTAAACTCCTGTTATAATACCAGAATTCTGGTGTGACAGGCAACACTGGTCACATGCCAATGCACTGCAGAATAAATTTTCTCATATTCGAAAAAGTCTTAAAGATATCACGTCCGTGAAATGTAGATTCACATTTTGGATGTTTCATTGTCTTCTTTTGGCGCATCTTAATTATTAAACGCTATGGCATGTTATCAATTTGGGAAACATTGAAAATAATGATATACATGCTGTCCCACCAAATATGAGCCACCCCATAACTTCTAAACGGTTTGCGATATAGAAAAGTAGATTTCGCTCAACAATGCAGAATCATGGTGTAAGTAATATTTTGTACAGACATTGTTCGTAATACTTTTAGTTTTTTAAAAATTTAATCATCTTTGATTTTTTAAATGGATTGATATATTTTTCTTCCCAGCTGAGGATTATAAAAAGAGAAATCCAATGATGTATCATAAGTATTTTGTTCGAAATTTTAGTATAAAAATAGACTTTCTGACATGTGATTTTAAATTAAACGGCCAATATTTCTCCTTGCAACTGTTGCCTTTGGGAAAGGCAGTCTTCGCGGCGCCGGGCCTGTTATGGACGGCGACGCCGCCGAGCAAATGTCACCCTCCCCATGGCGACACTTGCAAGGATTACTGAAAGAAATAATGCCCGTTTAATTTGAATTCACATATCAGAAAGCCTACATTTGTACTAAAATTTCTACCAAAATACTAACGTATGAAACATGATTGGATTTCTCTTCTTATGATCTATCCACTGCCGATGAGAAAATATATAGTTCAATTTAAAAATTCAATGATGATTAAATTTCTCGAAAACTAAAAATATATCAAACACTACCTCTACGGCATATTACTTACCCCATGATTCTGCATTGTTAAGAGAAAACTACATGTCGTTACCGTGAACGGTTTAGAAGTTATAGGGTGGCCCATAGTAGGTGGGACACCCGGTATAAACAACTGATTGCATTTCCTGACATAAAAAGGTGACGGTTTTAATGTTTTGATTAAAATAGCCTTCTGAAATTTAATCTATGTAGTATATAGATACCATGTTTAACAAAATTTTATAAATGAATCTATTTATACCTAGTTACAAGTTTGTATCTAGGATATTCATTCCTCCTTCCCTTTCCTTCACAGTCTTCCCCATTTATGTCTTTACGACCCTTTCCCCTAAACGCCTCATCTCTTCACCTTCACTACTATCCATACCATATTCTTCTATATTAATGTTCGGCCATAAGCCGCCATCCTGTTTGAGGTTTTTCTGGGTTTACTCAATTGCTTAAGGCGTACGCCGGGATGGCCCCTTGCTTTGCACTCCCAGTCATAAATGTACAGTTTGTCCCCCCTTTAATCTCTCTCCTTTCTTCTTTCTCGTTCGTATTTTCTACTTCATTTTCATTTATGATTCCCATCTCTCATTTTTGTCTTCTCTTCCATTTCTATACCATAATGCTGTTCGGCCCTAAGCCGCCATCCTGATTGAGGTTTTCTGGATTTACTCAATCGCTTAAGGCGTATGCCGGGATGGTCCCTAGTTTTGCACTCCCAGACGTAAATGTATAGATTTCCCTCCCCTATTATATGTTACTACTCTGTATCAATGTAGACTCAGTGGTTAGGCGGAAGAGCAGGCCCTATGGCCTGAGCCTCGCCATTAATAAAGACATTATTATTATTATTATTATTATTATTATTATTATTATTATTATTATTATTATTCATTTCCGTGACAAATGTTTCTTGGGAACACGCCCGGTATCAGGATCTGTCTGATAGATGGCAGACCTTTTATCACAATGCCATTTTGTAACGACCAGAAGTATTACTTCCCAGATGTTTTAGAAATTAAAGGTATATTTTATTCTCCAGATTGATTCACTTACTGCAGGTCGAACTAGCGCGATTCCAACGGAAGGAGGCCGGAGAACATCGTCTTTTAAAATTCGTCTTTCGGTCGGTTTTGAATACGCGAACTCTCGAAAGGTTCTTGGACTAATCCACTATAGTATTTACGTTCTAATGATGGAATACGTATTTGTTTTATGTGCATTGAAAATTTAACCTTTACTTAATTTTTTATAAGAGTATTTTTCTGTAGTAACCGCGCTTGTGAAAATAGTTTATTTTCTCAAATTTGAAATAGAACATTCTCACAAAGCAAAAGCTTGATTTTTTTGTAATAAGAAAAATTAGTGGGGAATGTAAGTCATAGTCAAATGAAAGAAAAAAATGACTATTCAATTGAAAAGCCAAGGTAAATAAATTTAAAGCAATTGAAGTTAATTACATTGCAGAACCTTGAATAACGTTCGTAATATTTACGGTTCCGCTTTCCCATTGAGACCTTTCTCTGAAGGCAACTAAGTGCACTTGTCGTCGATTGCAAACAACCTCCTTGAAGTTCCTCGTATTTTGAAGGAGAAATAATTTCCTTCGATAGATCTCATGCAACCGCATCGAAAGAGCACCGTAACAATTTTTAGGATAACAGAATCAGTTTTAATTGTTTAAAATGCTTTACTGAAGACCACCTAATGATGCTGCCACATTGTGTCGCAAAACGTTCTCTCATTAGTAGATTGATGCCAATAAAATAATTGCTTTAAAATAATAATACTTGATTAGATTGTCCTTAACATTAGAGGATACCGTTCATATAAAAATTACGGTTTCATAATTTTTTTCTTTGAAAAGACACCGGACTGATGAATTGAGATTTCGAGCCAAGGATTGACTGTAATAAACCATAAAATTAGAAATCACATTTGTTTCAAGAAAAATCTCCTGTAAAAGAATCTCTCTAGTGATTAAGAAACTCACTCTCTCTAGTCAAAGTCAAATTTTGCACATCTGTTGAGGTGTGGGAGATCGCAGTTTGTAGCGAAATTCTCGGCTTATCAAGCAATGCTAAAATAAATTCAATATTAATGTTTTAAAACAAAATAAATACATTTAATTCTATAATAGATATTATTTATGTAGTAAGTTAGTAAACCTAAAACAACGGGACAAATATTAATAGAAATTTTACCCAATTTTTAACATAAACATTCCCAAAAAGAGCGATGAGTTTTCTTTTGTAGCAAACACACACAAATAGAAAAAAAATACATCAATTAACATTTCATTTATTTATTTGCTTTTTTTATTTAACTTGTTTATGTAATTACAAGTTAAATAGCAAAATTATCCTTGCCAGGTCCAATTGTTTTAATGATACACGTTTGATAAAGATCAATGAAACTTGCATCGCTTCTGCACCAATTGACTAATTCCTAGTAATAGGAACAAGCGATTCGTTATGATGTTCATATCAAAGTATGATAATTATTAGCTGTACTATTTATGTATACCTAAGCTATTCTAATTATTTGGGTTTAATGATACCATATCTATTTCATGTAGAAAGTCTTTGTGAGTTGCTTTTGAATTACCTGTGTTACTCTTTATAAAATTAATTCCATTAACGCAATCCAGCAAACACACGATCATAATGAAAGGATAAAGCCAAACTCACCGTGAATGTAATTTTCTGCGTTTCAAGGAAGGAGCTTGCAACGTGAACTCACCTGGAAATAAAAAAAATAATGTTATTAAGAAGCATAGAGGAAAATAGCACTGTTGTAAATTTTATCTCAATGAACCTTCTTTAAACGAGGATATCAATTAGTATTGTAATGATTCATATGCATTTGGCGAAATTAAAACAAACATGCAAATGAAAAATTTAATGCGATTATCTTTTGATTTGAATTACACCGTGTACTGGATTAGATAGGTAATTATAATTTTGTCATATTATCATCAATAGAACAGTACATTTCCACACGTTCACGGATGAAAATGAATTTTCGAAAGTGAATCTATATTTGTTTAGTAATGCATAACCAACGTACTATATGCACCATATGGGAGAACTCTATGGTATTAAACGTATAAACATATAATTTTTCAAATCTCACGTTATATTGATATAAATACGAGTATTAGAGGAAAGTACCGAAATCCGAGCACTCAGTTTCTTTTCAAATATTTTTAATTCTAATTTTCTGCATAATTAAATAAAAATATTTGCAATGCATACCTTACTTAGTTATACAAACTTTGTCTTCTACTTCAAGTTATTGGCCAAGTAGTTTAAAAATAAAATATTTTTTTTGTAAACAGTACATGTTTTGGATTTGTAAACAAGGTTTACTAATGCAAGCTCCTTGTAAACGGTTTAAGAAATGGGTAAAAATAAATGAAAAAATTGCAAATAGATTGAACCGTGTACTCACAACGAACTATACTTTTAGCTATACTTTTACAAACCTACAAGTGTAATATTTTGTACATAATAAATTGTCATATGTCTTGCACATAGTCTATGTATTAAAGTGCGACAAAAGTCACATATATAATCACTTTTTCTATGCTCACGCAATTCTACATGAGCTCATATGAACACATTAGACACATCACCCATAGTTCTCTTAGTCCTCTGAAAATTTTACACCGGAAAACACGCACTCTGCCTCTTTTTCACCTGGGAGGGAAAATATCCCTGGTAGAATGCCCAATTCGGAAGAGCCTGACGTGTCGTTCGATTCCTCATGGGAAGTGGAACATTCCCAATGCTTTTTGTTTAACTTCAGAATTTCCTTAAATCTCTCTGTTTTCGACTTCTTTGGGATTAATTTCTGAAATGGTCCCTTGACGTCTTTGTTCTTCCTGTCCCTTCAAACTATTAGACTCCTAAGCTATAAGGAGTACTAAATATCTCAATTGTTTTTATTTTACAAGACAAAAAAGAAAGTAAAATAAATTACAGTACCCTACATCAATAGCGTCCCCATCAAAATAATGTAATAGGAGGCTTGCCATTAAAGTAGCAAAACCAGGCAATTTAGAACAAGCACATGAAAAAACTTTGCTTTTCACTGTTCGCACAAATAGCCAACGGTCCGGCAACGAGTGAAGATGACGCAACCGTATGACTGGACTGCGAACTTGCAAGGAATTACGAGTTCCATTTTAGTACGTTTCCAAGAGGCAAAACACTCTACAGAACTGTAAAACTGGGTTCTCGCATTAGGAGCTGGGCACGAGTTTGGGCACTTTCCTCTAGTTATTGACAAATAGCAATGTATTCAAAGTGTTTTAAAACGTCACATATCTCTATGTGTTAAATAATTTCAATTTTCCATAAAATGGCATAATGTCATTTAATAGAAATTTTTTAAAATTGTCTCAGTTCTCGAGTCTGGAAGATACAGTATTCTAAATATTCTTCATAACACCCCAATACCACAAAATTGTTGAGTATGACATTTGTATTTCTCAGAATTCTAATCTTGACATTAACGTAACCCAAATTGTTCTATATAATTCCGCAGTGCCGTTTCACGCAAACATTTTAGAAATTGCTGACTGTTGGAAGCTACAGTATACCATTTTTTCATATAATAGCGCCATGTCTTTTAATGGAAACATTTTTAAATAACTTCCAGCTCTCTAGTCTGGAATTAGAATATTCCGACATTTCCTGGATTCTGCTCCATTTTTCTCAATCGGGTCATATACGAGAAGGCAGAGGAATGATAATGTTGTGACTGGGCAACGAGTTCTGCGAATGCAAAGAGGCTAGCCAAACGAGCGAAGTGTAGAATTCCGCGAATGGAGGAAAGAAAATTCCAGGCAAAGCTTAATTCCCCTCTCTCTAATCTGGGTTAACGGTTAGAGAACTCCCCCTTGCGGCGGGGACCTTTTCACCGCAAGCTACCGGGGCACTGGACGTGCCACTTGCTAACATTTGCATAGTTGCTACAGGACTGAAAAATGCATAAAAATGCCGTGGAGTTGAACACCGTATACGTGCTTATTTAGTTTGATCTGAAGCATAAAATTAGTCTTAGTCTTTATTTATATACCGCATACATTGCAACGTCAATAAACCACAATTCTAATGCCACTAACTATTTAAGTTATTCTCGTATCAACGCCATTCAGCTCAACCTGGAATGGGTGAAGTAATGAGCAAATATTGATGTTGAAAAAATGAATTGAAGGGGACGGGAGGAGATAGTGCAAACCCTCATTTCATAAATCCAAAGCAAAGGTCTTATAATGTCTCCGAAACACAAATATTATGATTGAAAAGTAGAACAAACGTATTCATAATCTACAATATGTGTGTAGAAAGCAGACAGAAGTATATGTAGAAAATAAGACACGTCTCATTGCACTAGTTTTCCCTCTGGCTGACAAAAATTATTGGCACGTACGGTAGGTTAGCACTATCGCCCTTTCAATTGTGATCGAGAAATCGCGGAAAGAGTGGCTAGAAAAACATGAATCTACTGCGAATGCGCAATGTCTCCCACAAATTTCACTTAGATCGTTCGGGATTTGAACTGTGGAAAGTGTTTGGTCTGACCCATATACCAATATCGCGCAGTTGCAGAAATTATTATTAACAGACGTCCTAAAAATTTCCGTTTCCGTTTGGCCCATGATCAAACTCGTGTACAACACAATTTATCGTGGATGCAGTCTTTGGTAATAATGATGACATAATTAACTGCCGAGGTTAGACGTGGGTAGGTAATCCTAGTGGTAATTAGCACACACTGACATGAATGAATATAAAGGGGTTTTAAGGAAGTGAATGATGATAAGAAATGTCTAATTTCATTAGCGATGGTGGTTCTGATTGTAACAGATGATGGTATGAGAAGCCAACCACGCGGCAGCCCTATGGTGAAAATTCTCATGCATTACTCTTCATCTGCAGCTTGCATTTCTCTGTACATGAATTTTGCTTCAAAATCTCGTGCTTTCAAGGACGGTCAACAATCTCTTAGTGCATGAATGTTCTTAGTCTTTCCTGACATAGTTTGTTTTGTATGATTAGAAATGTAGAGGCAAACTTAAGCCCATGATGCCTCACGCAATACAACAATTCAATCATCAAGATATCTTGTGTCGTCTGTTGATAGCGTTTAAATCAGTTTGACGAGGAGAGTTACAAAACGTACTTTCGTCTAGACACCTTAATATTTATATGTGCAGAGAAAAATCGAAACATAAAATAATAATCGATGTTCATTCCTTCGAATTGTGTTTTGAATATACAGAAATGACATCTTACATTTTTCATGTTATTGCAGAATTAACACTGAATAAATTGATTCAGAATGTATTTAAACAATTGATGGGATTTAAACATCGCAGGGCCTGGATGTACTTCATACATTTCTCTGAGAGGAAAAAACGAGGGTCGAGAAAGTGTGTAACATTTCGCTTTATAATGGAATTATTTGTTGCGTATTCTATGTTTTAACTTCAAGGCTTGAGCATAGGGGAATGGGAGCGTCAAAATACTGAGCTTTTAATTACCCAATAGGTAAGATCCACGTTGACATCTATTGTTATAGCCATATTTTTCTCGGTCGTTCGGAAGTTAGCCATTTTATTATGTAGTTTATATACAGGTGCCAATAGATTTCCGTCCGCAGTCCGTCACATACAGGTTTCTGACTTAGAGCTAGTCCAATTAGAGCATAGGCCGTCAAACATGTTTCACCTGGTAAGGAACGAAGAGTTCTGGAAATTACGCTGCCCAATCCTAGTGAGGTGTGTGATTGGGAAAGGTAGCGAGGGAAAAGAAGGGTCGCAGTGCGCTCGGTGGCTCCTGAGTCCTAACGGATTCCGCAGGGCCTGACCCCCCCCTCCGCCCCAGATACCCCTCCGTCTCCCACCCCCGCGCACGGCCTGGCTTTAACCACCTTTGCCATCTCTCGGGCAGTCCTGCCCCCTCCCAGCCCCGCCCCCGTCCCTCCCGTCCCGTCCCTCCCGTCCCGTCCCTCCCGTCCCGTCCCTTCCGTCCCGTCCCTTCCGTCCCGTCCCTCCCGTCCCGTCCCTCCCGTCCCTGTCGTTCCCGTCCCTCCCTCCCGTCCCATCCCTCCGTCCCGTCCCTCCCATCCCTCCGTCCGTCCATCCCCGTCCCTCTCGTCCGTCCCGTCCCTCCGTCCGTCCCTCCCGTCCCGTCCCTCCCGTCCCGTCCCGTCCCGTCCTCTCCCCGTCCATCCCTCCGTCCGTCCCTCCCTCTCCGTCCCTCCGTCCCCGCCCTCTTCCTCACTCTTACTGGACCACCCTCCTTCCCCGTCAATTCTCGTTCTCGTCCCCGGCCCGACACGGTGCACCATCCCTTGTAGAGATGGGCTTAACAGCTTTTTTTTCAATAACTGTTATCACAAAAACAGCTGACTCGTAATAGCTGTTATTAATAACAGTTGAAAAGTAACAGGTCCATTACCAGCAACCTAACATGGCCGACTGCTAAGAATTAAAGCTGTTGTAGCGACTGTTAAGAGTTAAACCATGCAAAACGAATAATTGGGTAGCATCGTAAAGCCTGGGAAGCTACCTTACGGCGCTTCCTTGCACTACTTTCTCTAACATGTTTGGACAGAGAAGCAGCTGTTATGAACGAGACTGGATGAACCGCCAAGGATGAATAGTAATTCATATAATGTGTAGCGAATGTGTATAGAATATAGAAAATTGCTAAAATGAAAGTGATTCGGGTTCAGATTGCAAATATTCTTTCAAATATGCAACGTGTGCATAGTGAAGTGACGAGTGCCAAAAATAATGAGGAGAAACATTGTTTTTGGTTACCTTTAGCTAAAGTGTTAATGACTATCGAATATCAAGTATTATAATGTGAGTTATTTGACCGTAACTCATATTATTTTATCGGTCTTAGGGAAATATTAGTTGATTTCTCATAAGCAGCAATGGGACAGAAATAAGTTAACATATTGGACGGACTTAATTTAAAGGACAAACATCTTGTTGTAGTATATACAATAAAATATAAAAATATTGTGGCGCATGGTGTGTAATAATGACGAATTATGTATTAATGAATCTATAATTCGAACATTGGCAAATCATGATTGATTAGCTGCAGTGAAGCTGTTATCGTACAAAATGGTTGCCACAAAAGCTTGTAGTAGTTCAGATTAGGCCCAGTAGGTTGCAGTTCTATGCATTTCAACCGATAACAGCCAATAACAGGATAAACGAAATAACTGTTATTTCGCGAAACAGTTACGAAACGTTAACGGTTAAGAATTAACAGTTTAGCTGTTAAGGGCACATCTCTAATCCCTTGGTCAGCACGCTCACGACCCCGCCCCTTTGATACACTCGAACCCTCCACGTACTGACTCTCCTGCACCGAAAGTCACCGCCACCGCTTCATCGTCACCCTCCCCTCTCCGCGCGTCGTGGAGGCCGACGTGTCCTCAGCTAATTGTGCCTCATGGCCTCAGGGGGAGAGAGGCGGTCGAAGGTGGAACTTCGCCCCACACGAGGGGGCTAATGCGCCAAAAGGCCCGCGGCGGAACGACGCAGAACTTCCCCCTCTCTCCACCCCTCCTCCTCGCTCCCCACCCCTCCCCCCACGCCGCGCACCACGTGCAAATGAGAGCCGTGGCGGCTCGGGCCAGTTGTAGCATGTCCGCGCTACAACCAAAAAATCGCTATTTATAGTTATAAGGTATTTCATTGAGTAAAAATCACACCGTATTCTTCCAGGTTATTTAAATAAATGAACGCGCAATAAAAAAATGCAAGTGCCATTTCCATACTTTCGAGAAAAATGAGTTTACACGTTAAACCTATTGACAACTCCTGCCTCTTATAATCACCCCGTAACTCACTCAAGAAATTCGTCTGGACTTTAGTTCTGGTTTATGTTAAAGGGCTTGATTCATTCATCATTAATCTGTTAAAAAACTAAATTTAACAGAAATGGTACTGACATTCTTTTTTATTTGACGTCTTCAAATGTTTCTTAAGTCATTTTAGTGAGAAACGATTTGCTTCTACTCTGATTTTTCTTGACGATTTATCTTTTTCTATACATTCCAAAAGATTTGGCTTAAAGGCATTCAAAGCGCTGTGGATATTTCTAACCATTGTTGAAGAAAAACATTATTTGGAGATAAATTACGAAAACGAAATTTGTGATTTGATGAAACTGGGGTGAACATTACGACAGTCCTGTATCGTTCCCGACCCTTCGATCAAGTCCGACATTAGATCGTGAGACCCTGCCAGCCGGCAATCAGAATTGCAAGGTACTGGTTGTTTGCAAATGACGTTAATGCCCTCCCGAGTCTACTACAGCGCATCGAATCTTGGAAATGCGCACTAAGTTCTAAAGTCATAGGCTACGACGAAATTTAAATGTTGAAAAAAAAGATTTTGTATGGGAATCTATGCTGCAGAAACTAAAACGGTAATTGAATTTTTTTATTTCTAATATTCTACGAAATACGCTAATGAGTCTTTACCATGAAACTTTACATGAAATGTCTCACTCTCAATAGAATACAGAGGAACATGCATTACCCGTGTTTGTGCAATTAGTAATTACTGTCTTATGACTTAATAACGTTAAAATTTCCTTTCATTTATTACCAACCAGATACAAGAGAACGATTTGTGCGTTTTCTGGGGGTCTAATGGTTCAAATCGCGTTGCTATCACTGTGTCACAATGCCTTATTGATGCATTTCTGTATTTAACGGATGTTATACAATTGTTACGAACAGTTATCATATGCATTGTGTAAATGCGAAATGTAGTTTTGCGCATAGACGGTAATAAACCATTAGATGCGAGCGGAGAAGTAAGGAGTTTTCCAGGGCCTCTTTCTCAACGATGTTACCCACCCAATCGGAGAGGAGATAGCCCGCCGTCTGCTCACTTCTTTGTTTAATTTCCGGGGAACGATAACTAATTTTGGGGGAATGGGAATGTTTCGAAGAAATTTCAGCACGATAAATGTTTAAATATAGCGATAAAGACGTTTTATTTCAGTCTCGCCATCTGGATCTCCCCAAACACATTGTAGTTATTTTGTGAACAATCGATTTATTAAGGGCATGAGACGCCATTGAACGATTGAAAAACGACTTTAGAATGCGTAGAAGCACCCGGACCATCAGTTATCCGGACTAATGTTGGATTGTTTATATTTATTTTCTACTAATCAAGTATGTATTTTTAAATATTTCCTTCATTTTTAGAGTTTAATTTAGAAATATATTTCAATATTCAAATGGTTCATATACTTGAATAATAATACATACCCATTATGAATAATAACAATTAATTACAATTACAAATTTTGAAAATTTCGTCAATTGGCCAAACTAACCATTCCTTAACAGGAAATCGTTACTCTTTACCATGTATTAGTAGGTCTTTTCTCATGATTGATTGATTTATTGATTGTTTGTGATTGCGGGTGCGGCAACTTCTATGGTTATTAGTCCCGCAAGTGTAGTGCGTGCTTTTGCTCGAAAGGTGGTGGCGGTCTTCCCCCGCTGGATGGCCAGATCTGGCGGCGACCTACTGTCGGCTAAGGGGATTTTCCTTAATTAGGTGTCACCCACAACCGGAGCACCTCCCCAGCCGGGACAAGCTCTAAGCTCCCGACCGGTCTCCCGGCATGTGTGGTAGTGTAGTGCATGTTAGTGTGTGTATGTATGTGTAAGAGGGGGAGGACAGGACAAGGAAGAGGAAGGATTTGCGGTAGTGTAATGCATTTTAGTGTATGTAAGGAGTAAGGATAGGGCAAGGATGAGGAAGGAAAGATCGCGCGCGGTTCGTGGCCCGTTTACTATGGTACTGCTCCGGCATTCGTTTGGTGTTGATCGGAGAAACTACAGAAAAGAACTAATCAGAGCATCCGGCCGCTACAATTCTCCTCCAGAAAGAGACTGAATTCCACCTAGCTGAGAAGCTAGTGTCGAAAATTCTGCCGCCGTCGGGGCTTGAACCTAGGATCCCCCGTCAGAGGCGCTTCAGTGACATCAGTTGATGCACTGAGCCACTGCACGCGGTCTTTGCTCATAATGGCATGAAATTGGCAAAATAATAATAAACCTGAAAATTAGGATCTCAGTGTAGCTATTTCTTCTCATATCTAAACGTGTATTCTGCGTTTAATTTATTCATTTTTTTCAGAATATTTTATTTCTCGGACAAGGTTTAAATTCATTAATTTGGATAATGGAACGCTCTGCTGCAATACACTGTGTAAAATCAACAATTTGCAAAGTTCGGACAGTCGTCCCGTCGACGATAGAGGGACTAATTGTCCGAACGTGTTCCCATGTGATCCTCTGACCCGGTGACCCGGCCAGTCCTTGTTTCACTTTTTCGCCTTTTTCTTTTTATGCTAATTATCAGAATGTTTCTCCCCTAACCGTAGTTAAGAAATAAATAAAATGGAGTATATGTTCAAGTTTCAAATGTAGTATACAGTTGGTAGTGATGCTCTATGGAACAAAGATAGTTCTTGTATGATTGTTTTGTGCAAGAAAGTGCATGAAATATTATACAGTAACTCTTAGTCGTCTCTAGTCGATAAGATCTCAAGATGCACTACCCAATGATTTTGCGTGTGTTTTCTTAGCGAAGGGGAGTATGCGAGAACCATCCCCATACAAAAATGGAGCTCTAGTAACATAATTATATAAAAAGATACGTCGAACACAGATAACATCGTCATAAATGGGGGTCAAAACATGTTTGCCCTGTGGGAGTCTGCAGGGCACATAAGTAAATGGAAACTATTTTCAACATATATAGCAAGATAAGTTTTGTTCCAGCACTAAAGCACAGGTAATCATGATGTCATATTCCGCGGATTTCGTTGGCGTAAAGGTAATTTTAATGCGTTATCTCTCGCACGAGGAACCTAGCATCTTCAAGTAATGAATACTTAATTTGTTCTTCTGTAATTATCCTTTATCTCCCACAAACTCCAAACAGAAATGGCAAGGTATGTAATATATTATTTGCATACTATATTTCATTTACGTGAAAAATATTATTCTTACTACATAAACGCATTTCCCGTTTTAAATTTGGCCTTTAATCCATTAAAATGATTGAAGGCGTTGTCATTGTCAACAATATTATTTACTTCAATAAGAGCAGCTTTCGATGACTTAGCCATCATCATCAGTTTTCTGCTGTCTGGAAGTCACAAAAACGACTGCGAGTCAGCATGGGCTTTAATCCATCGATTATAAGCCCTCGTCAGGCTTATTTTTTCCAACTTTTTTATGTTTACTTCTGTTCATGCTCCCTGAATTTCATTATTCAATTTCTGCCTTTGGTTTCACAGGCGTATTACAATTTACTGCAGAGAGAATGATGTTCATCATTAAAATATCAAGACATACTGCAAATAATTTCGAGAAGATTCTATTCTCTTGTCCCCTTTTTGTTTTAGAGCTCTGCTCCTCTCGTAAATTCGTACTCAGACGTCTTGCGCCAAATCCTCCCAACCTCGTTCCAGAGAAGCAAAGGAATTGCACGTGGCACATATGCAATTACAGTGCAGACATAGAGGGAAAATTAATGATACAACATAAAGCCCCAAGCTAAGAAGTGATGTAAAGAAATTGTAATTGTACGATCCAATTACTTCTGCATTTTTAGAGCTGTTTACACTAAATGTTCGTAACCTACTATCTCAAAATTACAGCTCAAACGTCATATATTTGTAACAACTAACGATTATTAAACATACGTGTGTGTTTATGTAGCAACTTAAACTCATCAAACATGTGGATTTTCAGAGCACATAAAGCACATTTAGGTCCTCGGGAAATGAGCCAAATTGTCAGAGGAACTCTACATTGAAACATAAGTGTGAATTAGTGCTTAAGATATATCCTATGAAATAAGGCAGCATTTTGATAAAACTGTTATGAATATGAATTTGAATGCCCTTGAATTGCACTATTGTTTTACTCCTATTTAATTACTGAATCTTGTATCGAATTATCAAATCCATTTAAAATTACTAAAAAATATTCATGAGTATAACATTTTCCCTCAAACACAATTCTTTACGTAAGCTACTTTATGATAATTCGAGCTGCAGATTTCGCAAATATTTACGTAGCTATATCTCAACAAATCCATTAGTTGAGCGCATTAACAACACAAATATTCTACATTCAACTAAGCGTATTATACAACGTGTGAGGTCATGGCTAGTGGCGCGCCTCGTTGAAACAACGAAGTATTAACGATCAAACTCTCAAGCGCAAACTTCCACTGTGTACATTTAATGAAGGACGAACAATGCATTGTAACGAGGAAACTGAGTTCCAAAGGTGCGAGGTAACTTAGGCGAAGGACAAAGAAAGGAGATAAGAGCGCTCTGCAAGTTCCATGACGTGCAGCCGACACTAATTGCACGGCGGGGGCCTTGGAAATAAGAAGTCACTCACGCCCACTTTCTCTCGACAAATGGCCCTTGCGCTTTTGCTGTCGGAATAGCTGCGACCTCCTTTCCCAGCCAGAAGTTCCCGCCTTACGTTCTGTACGACTCTGCTTCTAATTTTGTAACTAGCCCTTCCGGATGAAAGTTAAACGTTACGTATGTTCTTGAATTTAAATTTAATTAAAGCAGTAAAATAATTACTTTTCCTTGTAAGATGTATTATAATTCATATTACTTTTGTCTCTGATGTCATCTAAGTTAAAATTACAAAATAGTAAGGGTTATAATTTTGATAAAAATGCTACAACACTTTTCTTCTTATATAGGTCATCATAATGCGTTCGATTGAATCATGATACTATCTCTACAACACAACAGTTTTTTCATATCCTTTAGAAGTTTGGAAGATTTTTTATCTAAATGTCCAGAAAACTACAAGAATTCATAAACGATCATTCGACAGAATTGTTTTGGCTGATATATATCGAAAAAGCTGTACGGTTCTTAAGAGTACGCTAGTACAGATGCTGAATGAGTTTGCATTCAGAACTAACCTGAATTTCTGTAATTCCCAGCAAAACCGCCGCTAAAAATTTCAGGAAAACACTTTTCACAAGAGATACTTTACTATAAGTCACTATACTTCTATATAATTATATCATTAACAAGCAAAATAGAATTTAATTCAGAACTCGCGATTTCAAGAAACTTAAAAACCTTAACACATTGTTTTAACGTTGCTTCAAGCCCCTATGTGACCAAGGCAGGTCTGTGCCGAATGAATTTCAAACGAAATAAAGAGCGGGTCTTAAAATATGGAGGAACTTAAATTGCATATACTACATAGGAACCAATACTGCATAAACCATGGCAAGAGAAATAATTTTCTTTAAGCAAAATAAAGGTGGATGTATAGTGTACCGTAGTGTATCGTAGCAGACACAACGGTGTACATAAAACGTTACATTGGTAGTATTCTGGTAAGTTAGTATTCTGGTATTTTATGACAATCAGTTCCCATTAAAATCTAGTTGAATGTTTTTACATGTAAAAAATATAAAATATTTAATGAGTATGTAATATTTACAAGAAATAATATTTTATACAAATATATCTTAATTGAGTATTGATTGTTTTGAAATATCAGGATAATATTTGAATACATTTAACCTCATAGACAATCAACAACAGTTTCATTAGAATAAACAAAAACATCTGAAGAGTGCTGCAAATTGTTTGTGACCAAATAGCGCGATGTCCTCGCTACCTAATAGCAGTGGGCTAGTTTATATTGCAAGCTTTCTTGTTACTACGGACACGTCGCGGCGCGAAGCTAAATGTACCTTCGACCGCGCCATACGAGTCGTGACAACAACGCCGTCACGTGACACATGCGTGATCCAGTGATGCCGTCTTGTCCCCACACAACGATACTAATGTAAAATTTCATGGTAGTACGGTTGAAAAGATAAAGTAATATTAATGTTAGGTACTTTCATTGCATGAAGTTACATGCGGTTCCAGCAAGCGACCCACTTCAGACTCGCTTCAGATGCTGACCCGCAAGCTACCCGCAAGCGACCCGCAAGCGACCCGCAAGCGACCCGCAAGCGACCCGCAAGCGACCCGATGCTGGCTAGAAGGGACTTTTTGCAGCAATCCACTTAAACCAATCTCCACCGGCTTAGGTGGATCAAGGGGTCAGTTGGTGTCCCAGCAGTGCCATTGACCGGGAGGTCCTAGGGTTCGAGTCCCGACGATGGAAGGATTTTCGATACTAGCTAGATATGTCGAATTCAACTGCTGTCTGGTGGGGAATTCTAGCGGCCGGTTTCTCTGACTGGTTTTCCGTGGATTCTCTGATCAACACCGGGCGAATGCCAAAGCAGTACCCTAACAAACGGACCACGGACCGCGCGCGATCTTTCCTCCTCATGTTCTCTTCTTATCATATACTTACACACACTTACACTGACCTTCACTACACTACCCCACATACAGCTTCAAACATGTCCCGGCCGGGGCAGATATGCGCGGATGGAAGTTAAGTGGTTGGGGGAAATTCCCGCAAGGTGACGTGGGTCAGCGCCGGATCTCACCATCCAGCGGGGAAGACCACCACCACCTCCCGAAGGCAAACGTGCACTACACTTACGTGATGTTAGCTGTTGACGCGCCCGGAATCGCTAACCAATCAATCGAGCCTCTGCGCATGCATCAGGAAAGGAGCATACAATAAAGGATCAATCGAATTTGTACCCATTTTATTAACTTCTTATTTTTTGTAGTTTTTAATTTTGTCTTTTGTATTTGTTTTTGTAATTTTTGTACTTCAATACTTTTTATAGATGTTTCACTTGTTTTCTCATGTGTGCAGCCAGAATTTTCATGGGGGGAAGGCAAGACGTGAATGGGAATTATTAGTGAAAGACAAATGACACAAAATATTATAATCAATAAACTAGTAATAAATTTAAATTTAGAAAATAAATAATGTAATTTTTAGCAATATAATGAACTTCTTCTAACAAGCAAACTGCCAATCATTAAAAATTTCAAGAAAAAGAATATTTTTTTAAGTGAAAGGATTATTTATTTGAATTATTCAGAAATATACTATTTTATTTCGGACAATCTTAAACGCTCACAAAAAAGTTTTTCGAATGTAATTGAAGATTTTTTTAATTATCAAGTGTCTGCGAATTTTCATAATATAGTACTTTAAAGAATTTATTTTTATATTGTTCCTTCTTTTCTAAACTGAGTGTCCTGTATATATTTAATAAACATAATCAATTGGGTCGCTCTTCTGACACCTTTGATCTTAATTACGTTTCTGCACTCTGGAACGCGGTGAATAACCGCTTTACACTGCAAGACATGAATGGCAGAGCAAGAGAAATGTTGCCTTGGAATTAATTTTCGAAGAGCCAGTTAAAAATATGTCAATTATACTTTATTCTGAAAAAGGATAGAAATTCTAAAATTTAAGACGCAGTCCTACCTTCTGCTCTTTGCTATGGGAATTTCTGTAGTACTGTTTAATGTGGTACTTTCTGAATATGAATCAGTGAAATTGTCGCTGATTCAATCAGTGAGAGCAAAGTCACTGATATCTTCAGTCGAAATGTGTAGTTTTGCTGACAGTGGAACCTTTTCAATATGACCGCCAGCATTTCATTGGTTGTCAGTTGACCGCGGTATGGTTACCGACTGGTCCAATCATTCACGTGCTGTGTTGTGAATGTACGCAAAATCGCACGGCGGAGCCAGTGGAATAGAGGTTTCCTGCGAGAAAACTGACCTGTGTCTGAAGATTGTTTTAATTGCATTAGGTAAGTAGTTTTCGCTTTTCTGTGACTCGTCTTGTTGATAACTGTGAGACGTATTATTGTATGGTGAGCATTTGTCCATACTAAGAAATAGGTTATGAACACGTTGTTAATATCACGTATTGGTTTTTGTTATTAACTTGGAAATTTCTTATGTAACTTAAGAGTTTTAATGTAACTGTTTGGTGATACAGTGTGAAATATCTGACGTGCAATGGATAATTTCGTTTATGAAATTTGTAAAAAGTCCAAAATGCTCTCGATTACACCACAGCAGAGCCGGGCATGCCAGCAAACTAATAACTCATTCTTTGGTTTTTCCAATTTAGTTTGACACCAGTCCAGGAGTGGAGTTTTGAAGAAGTGTAAGAGAAAGTGCTGGAGCTAACTGGGGACTCTAACAATGTGAATATTTTGAAAGGTATTTTAATTTGCCAAAGACTGCTGTAATACTGATTTATTTTGATCAGTGTTCCTTGCTTTCCTTAGTCACTAAACACATTATATTTTACTCATTTACATGGCAAGGCTAGTTTGGCAGAGGAGTGGGAGTGCAGAAGGTACATCAAAGCCATTCCTGAGGTTCCCAATCCAGACCTCATAATAATTCTGCCAGTTAGTATGATCTTGTATGTAATCTGAAAATAAAGTAACCATTTTTTCCTCGCATAACTTCTTGACCTATCTTTTTTTCTGTTTTAGGAGGGCTCTAATTTGCATCTGGAGGAATTGGAAAGGAGAAAAACCTTCAAGAAAAATGTCCAGCAATATTTGATATGGGTGAAAGGATAGAAAAACTATTTGTGTTTTGTTCAGGGTGATGGTTGGTTTTAACATCTGCCCTTTTTTAATAATAATAATAATAATAATAATAATAATAATAATAATAATAATAATAATAATAAAATAAAATATTCCTTCACCCATTGCAGCATTTGACTTACTGTTTAAATTAATATTTACAACAAATTTGGCATACTCAACATCATTAGCAATTTTTTTTCATTTTTAGCAGTATATAATGATTATATCCTTCAAATATTTAATTTGAAATAAAAACTCAGTTGGGTTTCTGTAATAAACCCCCCCTTCTGGGAAATGAACAATGCTTTTTCAATTGTTCAATTATCATAACCTTCTACCATTGGAGTTAGTTTTGTTATATCATAGAAATTTGATTCTTTGGTTCTGTGTCCGGTATTGACTTCATAGATTGACTTTAAGATTTTCCCAATATCGAGGATGGCCCAATTCTCAATTCATCTAATTTCTTCCTATTCAGGTGATTTTCATGTTCTATGTACACAAGATCTCCCTTTTTAATTCAATTTGTCTCCTGTGTAGGTTGAATATTTTTTTGTTGTCATTATGAAGTTTTATTGTATTCTTGAGTGCTATTTTCCTCTCTCTTTCTAAATCTTCGGCTGTGCATTTTATTTTTAATTCATGCGGTAGGATATTTATGGTTTTACCCTCTAGCAAGTATTTTGTTGAGAATTTTGTCACTGTATGCTCTGTCTCGTATTTCTCCACAGCTTTTTTCACAATAGTTGTCCACAGCAATAGCAGCCTCTTTGTTAGTTTCATTCATAATACATCTTATTTTATTCACTAAAGTCTGGTTTAATCTTTCATTGAGATCATTGGAGAAAGGCGCATCTATGGCAGTAAAAATCAATTTTATTTTTTTCTTTACTTTGAATTGTTTTAATTCTTTTGAATTTATTCCTGGATATTGATCCGTTAGTACCATCTGGACATAATGGTATTTTGTTACTTCCTCAGTTAGTTTTATGAAGTCATCAGCGTTTTGATTTTTTGATGTTAAAATATAAGCATATCTTGTGAAATGGTCGACCAGTAGGTGTAGGTATTTTTTTGTTGACCGGGATCCTCCATAACCTCCGATGGTATCTATAGAAACTATCTTGAATGGGTACATTGCTCAACCTAGGTGTGACATTAATCCATATTATGATTTTCTTCATGATTTATTCTTTAAGTAGATGTCACAAGTTTCACAAATCTTCTCTATGTTTATGTTTATATTTTTCGCTGTAAAGAATGGTGTTACTTTATTTATCATCTGCGCTCTTCCCAGGTGACAATAAGTATTGTGTACATATTTTAGTAATATTTTACTAAATTCTTCTGATAATGAGAGTTTTTCTCTTCTTTGAAATTTTTATAATAAATTTCATTTTAGAATATTAGTTTTTTCTTATTGTTTTGTAGTTTTGTGCATCTTCTTTGATCCTTTTTTATGTCTTCTAATTTCACTAGGTTTACTATTTTTAATATGTCATCTGAATTTTCATCAGGCTCTAGAACTGGATGCCTGTTTAAACAGTCTGCCTCTTGGTTTAATTTTCTAGGATTATATTTAACTTTAAAATTGTATTGGGACAGATAGTATGTCAAATCACCCAGTTCTTAATCTGTTATTGCTTTTATATTTAAATTTTTTAAAGGTTTATGATTGGAGTGTACCAAAAATTCTCTTCCAAGTAGCCAATGTTGCCAATATATCACAACCTTTTTTATTGCCAAGCACTCAAGGTAAATTGCTTTTTTTTTCCTTTTGAGCTTCACTCAATTTTTTCGAAAAATATGCCACTGGCTTATTATCCCCATTTTTGTCCTTGGTTTAGTACAGCTCCGATTTCTTTTATGCGTGCGTTCTTTTTCCAATTGTTCCATTCTGATTCTACTGTATTTTTCAAAATCATACTTGAGTACCAATCTGCGCTTGCATTGTCAAGGGAAAATTTTAGAATTTCTCTTCCACAAAACAGCGTTCACACTCTTTTTCAAACTCGTTTATCCATTGGCATGCGTTTGAGTTTCTTCCATTAAATATCTATCTATATATTTTAAAAAATAAAGCATTCTGCCATGGCTTCGTTTGGAGCTTCTACTGAATTGATTGTAATATTTTTTCCTTTAAATGAAAGAATGTGATCCCTAGATGTGTTATCAGGGATTGTGTTGATTCACCAACATTTACGGTGTAAATTAATTAATTAAATCATTCTTTAATACTACGCTTATCAGTAGTCAATTGTTTTCTTCCAAAATGCTGTTTCAAAATCGATTATATGAAACGCTAGATGCGAGTCCAAGCTGCTTGATGTTTTGTTTTGATTGTTGAGATTTGTTTACAATTCGTCACGGTTTTGTTTCAGTGTAATAATTGCATTGTGGCTTTGACAGTTTGCATGTATTTGCTTTTGTGATGTATTTTTTAGAGAACATTCGGACAGTGGGTTTTGCTCAGTTGTACTGAAGTAGTGAAGTTGTTCACAGGTTATGTCGAATTCCGAATAGTTGTCCACGCGCCCCCAAAGAAGCAAACGTACACTGGACGCAGAGAATGAGAAAGTCAGCGCAGAAAATGTCAGTTTTGTTCTGCTTTGTACTTCCCATGCGAGAGAAATTCTGCAAACGTGTTTACTCTGTGTTGCTTAAATTGGAAAGTAAGTTTACCTTCAAGCAATATGCCAGAAGTAATCAAATGACACATCAAAAAACTTTAGAAATAATATTGATGGACAACATAACCTCCAAATCAACATTGTAAATAAATAAACATTTTTATGTAAAATCTATTGATAATAATTAATTTAATTACAGCAATTCAATATCCGTCAGTATAATAGTGCTCTTTCTTTTGTGTCATATCGTGTATTATTGGAATATGTGGGCCATTTTGCATTGCCACCTGGTCATGGACCATACGTGTTCAAAATTTTGGGAACTACACATCACAGAATTTCTTCGTTATAACCCGAAGATCCAAACAATGCAACATATTGTGAACATTAGTCTGGGCACAGTATTTTACATTTATCTAAGATCTCACCGTCAAATTTTGACGGGTTCTCACTAGTATTGATAATAAAATCATTGACAATTTTTCTCAAATTTTTTACTTCAGATATTTGTTGCTTATCTTCTAAAACTTTCTTTAAAAGTTTCTCAATTGTTTCATCTGAGGTACTCAGGTAGATTTTTCAACTTTTTCCTCTGTAATCTCTTCTATGTAGTAGTTGTAAAATTGCAAATTTTCCTCTTCATCCAAATATACTTTTGATAGATTTTCTGATAAAGAAATCCAGACTTTGATGTCTCTTTTTTTAAGTATTTCTTACCTTACCAAATATTTGTGTTGTAATTAGCTCCTTGTGAAGATTTGTGTTTTGGAGTTCATCTGGTAAGCCATTTAAAGTTTTTACCTCAAGTGAATTAATAGCTTAGAACTTGCGCTTCTTGACACATGCCATCATTCATCAATTGTATTCCTGTCTTTGAAATCAGTGGCCAGGTGCCTCCATTGCGGTGTCAGGTATCAGTCATTTGTTCGGTAGCATGGCAGATTCAAATTTTTAGGAAACGACACACAATAGTCTTTGTTTTCTTTATACACATATATATGTGTATATATACATGTGTATACATATATATGTACATAGAAACAAAGGCATGCAGTGCTGTTAACATTTCCAATTTTAAGCTTGGCAATGCTGCCGATTTTAATTATGAAAATTATAATTAGCAGAGGAAGCTGATTAAGTTGCCCTAAAACTTGCCAAATACTTGTAATAATATCAAATGTTTATTTGTATTTTTACTTTAAAAATTTTGACATTTAATGTTCTCTATTTATTTTTATTGTAAAATTCACATAAAAATCCATTGAAATGTATTTATACACATTTAAATTATAAGAGATTATAATTCTTTCACTACTTTCTTCCCAACTTTCTTTTCATAATTTGTTGTATTGTCACCAAAATTGTCAATAATATGTACATAAAATAAAGAGTGTTAACTGCAGGCCAATTTTTCTCCGTAGTGAGTTTTGAAAAGTTCCTGAACATGGTTTTCTTCTGTTGTATGTTTTTCATTGGTTTAAATAAAGACTTGTATTCACCTATCTCACTTAAAAAGGCAGTATCTCCGCAACGCGCCAGCTGTGTGGTTGCTCAACCAAAAAGCTCTATCTTCCCCGTGTTAAATCGAAGAACTAAGGAGTAAAAACAATAACTTCATTAATAGAACCAAGAGCGTGGTGCAATTCCTGACAAGGCACCAGACACCGGAGAGAGCGCGATTTGGACGCCCTTTCGTTTCAAAATGATTTCATATACATCGCTATTGCTGCAATATCTTCAATAATGAATGTTTTAAAAGGAAAACGTATATTCCTAAGATATAATGAGATCTTTTTCATTTTCTGGGGGTTGTGCAACCTAAGCGCGAGCCGCCACTGCTGGGATAGCAATGCGATATTTCACTGATTCAAGCAGTGTAGTTTCACTGATTCAAGCAGTGAAGTTTCACTGATTCAAAAAGTGGTCCCGATTTTCACTGATTCATTCAGTTCAGTTCACTGATTGTCAGTGGTCGGATTTTAACTACCACAATCAGTGAATAGTCACTGTCAATCAGTGGCTTTTCACTGATTCAAATTGAGAGAGTAACTCTCCGAAGGACAGTGGAAGCGGGCGTGAAGTATAGCAGCATCATGTGCCAACTATTTAATTTCCAAAGTATTGAATTTAATTTTAACTCAAGAAACGTAACTGTCGTGACCGGCCGCACATAATTGAATGTGCCGCCACAGGAGCACGTCAGTAGGGCGTTACCGCCCCTGGCGGCAGCGGTCAACAAGCGCGGGCCAGCGGTGCTCGGCTGAGTGCGGCCGCCACGCCTGAGCGAGCGGGGCGAGACTCGACCCCGCCCCTACTACACAGTCAGTCGGCGGGCCTACGGCCCAGGGCAGCTATAAAGCCTCGACGCGGAGCTGAGGCAGGCAGAGAGTGAGCGAGTGAGCGGTGGTCTAGTGATTAAGTAGTGGTTACTGTGTGGAGAGTGAGAAGACTACGACAACTGCGCAACGACTACGGACTTTCCTTTTCGGCTACTTGGTGACTCGGCGTATAGTGGTACATCTCCTGGATTTACGGCAACACGGCTTCGTCTCTCTACCAATTCTCCTGGATATCCGGCACTATAGCTCTGTACCTGTTTCTGTCAATAAATTGTTTATTGAACCCTGGTGTTTTGGAATTTGGACACTTCAGTAACAAATGGTTATTAAAAAAGATAATTATTTGCATTATACCAATGACTTTAAAAAATGTAAAAACAATTTCTTGTGATCTCTTCAAATAAAAAGTAACAATCTGTTGCGGCTTATTATGACTTATTACGGCTTTGCAAAATGCATTTAATGAAATTAAGAGTTGGATCATACAAGGTAACATTTTTCCAACAGAGAAACTACCATTAATATAAAAAATGAAGAAAAAGAGCAATTTTCATGAAGTGAAATGAAGTGAACGAGCAGATTTCGATAATTAATTGATTGAATCTTCCTTAATACATTTTTGAAATACTCATTTACTTACAATTTGGTTGAACATCGTTCACGTGGAACAACTGACGCTTCAATGATACACTGAAAATTTGCACCACGTACACTACAATGCTTTAACAACTTGCACTCTGACTGAACTCTATAAAAATAAGGACTGTGGACACAAAGTCTATCTTTACACGACTGTCGTTCCGAAATGAAATGTCGCCCATTAACAAATACGAGGTATCAACTTGTGTCCACCTAGCTAGCCGAATCCGAAATGAAAGATACGCACACTATAGTTTCCGACGGTTTATCAAAGAAATTGCATCAAAAAACGCGCGGAAAAGAAGACCGAGGCGCAGAGATAGAACGGCGGATTCGCGAACTATTTAATTGTGAACTACTCTATCACCTAGAAGATATATATATTATCCAACTACTATATTTTTGTTCACTTTGAAAAATTGAAAGACTGACCTTCAATTCAAACTATTTATTACTGCCGGATATTTTTTATAGTTCTCGGATCTGCCATTATTTTATACATAACTTTTTTATATACGATACAATATATCTCTTTAAGATGAATTTAATTTTCTATTTAAACATACTCAAACTAAAACTGATTTGCCAACTTACTGTCTTGGGAAATACAAAACATAAGTACTACAGAACTCCCATTTTATTTACGAAAAGCAATAAATGCAGTTGGTTGATTGATTGGTTATTTACTGTTTTTGGGTGCACCGACTGCTAAAATAATTACTTTCGTGAGTGTAGTTCATGTTCAATTTTTGGAGGATATAATGTTCCTCCCTTACTAGAAAGTGAGGTCTGTCGCAGGAGTTTTCTACCTCCAGGTATCTCAACCAGTGAGACACCGCTCCAGTCAGGTCAAGTTCTGAACTCCCGATTGCTATCCCGATGTGTAGTAATGAGGTGCCTGTAAGTTTGTGTGTGTGTGTGTTTTAATGTTGTTATTTGATGGTTACTGTTGGTATCATTCTTTGGAATTTTCTTTCTGAACATTCTTTTTGTGATCTCTTGAGACGAACAGGCATGCCGTATGAAGCTAAATCATTCAAACTTGTTTAATAGTTGACACCCCTTCCAAGTTAAGTTAATGTCTGTTGGCCCAAAGACGCTGTATGAACCCAATTAAATAATAGCCTATCGATTGACTTTGGGAGGTATCACCTTTGCACTGTACAAAAGACTGTAGATTGAACAATCCTCCTTGAATCCAGGATTAGCAAAAGTCACTGAAATATTGCTATTGTATTTATTTTTCAAACTCCTATAATGGTCATCATTGAGCTGAGACGTATGGTAAATTATGTCTTCAAAAGTAGTCTGGAGGCCATACTCAAGCGTGTTATGGAATTCCATCCGTGACCGCATAAAAAAGTCGGCAACAAAAGAAGCAAGTAAGAATTTGCACTTGAATCTTCAGGCTTTCCCCTAGCAATATTTTTTTTCTAGGGCTTTTATCCAGCTGACTGCCGGTTACCCTTTTCATCATGATGGGACGCATATTCGACCATACACTAGACATCAACACACGTGCGGGCTCCTCTGAACTGGCGTCAACAAAAACGATGCCCTCCATGGCCCAGATATGAGAGACAAGGGACAAACAACCATGCCCAAGGTGGGACTCGAACACGCGACCCGTGGGATCGCAGCGCTGAGTCAGTACACCCCAAGCATTATTTAACATTTCATAATTCCGAAGCTTGAGTTCAACTCTTTCTCCTTCATACGCAAACTTGCAGAGACGCAGCAACAGGGCCCACATGTCTAGGCATTCAAATACCTTTCCAGTTGATACAGTTCAGTGGCCGGAGGAAAAGGAAGATAATGACGAAAAGGAATGGAAAAAGTCAAAATTAGAGAAAAATAGACAAGATGTCATAGACATCGAAAGATACAATAGGCAAAAAGAAAATATTTCCAGTACAGTTATGTAATTCCTAAAGATATATTGAAACAATATAATCGGAATGCAATTTACCAAGTTTGGGCTTTAATGACGACACACATCGATTATTCTCTTGCAATGAAATCTAGAATGATCGGTTCAGTAAAATGCTCGAAGAAACTTCTAAAACGTAACGCCAAATATTTTAAATACATAGGTAATAACGACGAAACTACTATTATTAATAATAACAACTATTATTCTCGTATCAAAGAGCATATTGCGAAAAATAGGACGATATAATTACCTTGTGCGAGAAAATGAGTTGTTTAGAGCCCAGCGGATAATTTCTGTACGAGATAATTGCTGAGTGAAAGGAAAGAGTACAAGAGGAACGGGTGGACGGTGCTGTGTTCGTTGAAGCTGGGGGCTCAACGGATGATTGACGACACTGCATTTGATCGCGTTGCGAAGCAAAGGACAAGGGGCCGCTGTATACCAGTGTCATAAAATCATTTGATTTATGTGCGTTGTCAGTCTGTCACACACGAGTAGAAAACGTCGGATTCGAAGAAACGAGCTCTACAAGCACAAATGTGTGAAAACGATTTATGTAGGAGAGAGAATGCGAAGTCATTAACAGAGTAATGCCTTCATATTACCCAAATTATCGAACTTTGTGCAAACTGGGAGAGTCGAGAAAAAACGTGAAAAAATTCTTTATTCTAAAAATAAATTATTTTATTTCACATATTTCCCGTGCATGTATCATAGAAGTTTCAGTTCCAACACAGCGAGATAGTAGTTTTCCTCCTGAGTGTATTTCTAATCATAAATCTGTCATCTTTTGTACTTTTCTCAAAACTTCACTATATAGCTTTGTAAGGGTGCTCTAAATTGTAAAATTGTAATATTGTACTATTGTAAAACTTTATTATTGTCTCCTAATTTCCAGCATTGTGTAATGCTCTGTGGATTATGTAGAATATTTTTTTTTGCCCCAAAAAATCTTACTTTTAACTGATGATTACACAGGTAATGCTATTATTCCCGCCTTCTCTTTAAAGTTTCTTTCGTGGTATTTTTACGCATCGTCGGTGCACATTAACAACAACATAATTCCAAAATTAACTTTTTTATTGAGAAAATAGTTCTTTTAAGAAAATACATTATTTTTCTAGTGAAATTTCTTGTTTACATGGCAGACCTTGCGTTGCATAAAGCATTTGTCTTACCGCAAATTAAACTGCTCAATAAATCCGTTTTCCAACAAAATTACAATTTTCGAGATGCCTTATTTGCCTTGGAAACCGACAATACGCATAGGTCCATGAGTATCCAATAGGTCAAGCGTGAGCAACTTCAGCTCATATGAGATCTACTTTCGTAAATAAAAACCAATGTGATCGCCCACTGCCTCTTTGAATGTTATTTGGAAGATGGGTCTTAATATTTTACAAATCAAATAAACCCTGTTGAAACACACATGCTATATATTTTACCTAAGTACGCTAACAATTACAACAACAAAAAAAGAATTCTTAATTTTTTGAATTAATGTGATGTCTGTGCCTCCATATCTAGCACCAAAATCTGATAATCACCTGTACCATTAGTAAGAGTGAATTATAAAAGATCAATACAAAAATATGCTGCGATCGCCTCGACCATCGCGATCGATTTATTGACCAGGCCTGATATTATTATTGCTTTCCGCCAACCGTCTCTACCTCCTTGAATCATCGACAAAGAATATGCATGTAAATTGAGATTGCCCCTTTCTAGAGGCCAGCGGTCAGCCGTGGCCTACGGGCGCTCTCCGCGCGAGGGCCCCGCGTGTCCCCACATCTGCTGCCGCCCGCGCCAACTTGTCCCCCGAGTCCCCGACCGCAGCCGCCGCCCACCGCGCAGCCGGAAGCGGCCCCGCCCCCGCCGGCGCGCCATGAATGCCCCGCGCGGCCCTTTGCGAAGGGAAGCCTCGGACCCCCAGCCCGAGCACCGCAAAGCCACTCAAGTGCAGCCAGGACGCTCTGCCAACGATTTGTTGGATCGCTTGATCAATTCATTAAGAGGTTGAATCAATCGGCCATTTGACTAAAAGCACCATTATGTCAAAACACTCGTCGAAATTAACGTTTCAGGATATTCCAAAGTAACGTTGGAAAATTGAAATAAAATTGCGTAATTTTCTTTCATTTAAATTTATGGGCTTAATTTTAATTTGTTAATCTCCTTCAATGTTTTTATACACAATTTACATTTTGTTACGGGTTTTGTTGTGTTGATCTTGATCTCTATTGTAAATATAGGTGGATAATTGTGAGGGTAAGTCAATAAAAGTCAGTTTTTGCGCAGTGTAAACATTGAATATTAATGTCAAATAATAAAAATGTAACTACAGCCCTGAAGCACGCCAAATAAATGGCCAAAACGTTGGTACTGTAAAAAAACTGACTTATTGACCTACCCTCACGATTCTCCATACATAGTTTTAGATTTTAAATTTTTATTATGATACTTATACGCCTGCTTAAGACAATAAACTGTAATACTCATAGACAACACTTGGCAATTATTAATTATATCAAAGATATACCTTTCGACATCACCTTAACTTCTATCACCAAAATTTCCAGTGTGATCTCTCCAAAATTACTCCCAATTTCGAGAAAGTCTTCTCGTTCATGTAATCATATTTTTAACATTTGTTTACAAACTGCAAATAAAACGAATATTTCATTTATTTGTGACAAAGCAACTCTACATTTTTGGTTGTAATATAGATGACTTGGTGATTTATTGCTGTTGAAGACTTCTGAATGGTGCTCTTAAAGAATTCTTGCAGAAATTAAAGTACAGAGTGTTCAAAAAGTCTTTCATGAATGGCTCCCTTGTCAATGTATCCATTTATATGTAAATGACAACATTGCGTTGCGCTCTGTCAAATCCTTCTGCTTTTGTGGTTTGCACCACTCACAGGAGCTGAGAGAATATAGATTGCCTCCGGGGCAACACTATTCTTCAATGTCAATTCTGGGAAGTCTAGGTTTGTAGACGTCGCCTCCGTTCGTTCAACAAAATCCCGCAAGATTTCTCTCGGTCTTTGAGGGAAAAAATAGTTCTATCTTGTTTTCGTACCACTAATTACCGCATAATTGAAAGAAGAGGAAAACATTTAATTTAATTTAATTTCTTACCTTGTTTTGAATTTTAAAGAAAATTACAACCAGTCCCTTTCTCACAATCCAATAACTCAGACGTGACGATCACAAGCTTATGAAAGTTCCTTCACACGGAGCCATTCAACAGCATTCCCGAGTTGCACTATTGCTGGCGAAGTATCGGATTAAACGAAGTATTTGATTAAACGAAGTATTGGAGTAAACGAAGTATTGGATTAACACGAGCGGAGCAGTGGTAGTTGAGCTCTTCCGCCACAAGTAGCGCTGAAGGCGGGAGCTCAAGGCCGGAGTCTTGTCGTCAACTAGAAATGAGCGATAGCGAGCCAATTTCATCCTACAAGTGTTTTAGTATAACAATTCTTTGAGAATTAAGTATAGCGTAGACTCAGAGATGGGTGACGCAAAACGCGGTAGCCAAAGACCGGAGCCTTACTATCAACTTGGAAATGCGCCATCGAGTCGATTTGATTCTGAAGATATTGAGCATCGAAATATTGTGGTGCCAAAGCCTGCCCAAAATCGTAACGTCATTACTGGTAGATGATAAGGGATATCACAAACGTGCTGCAAGTTGTTATTTTGTGCGTTACACGTCTGTGGTTCTACATAAGACAGGTATATTTTATGTAGGTCTGCCGCGTTCGGCGATTTGTTCACATCGTCCAATAAAGGGCCGCAATTTCCTTCAGAAAGCCAAGAAAGATAAGGAAAACTAATATCTGTTGTTAAATTTTTAAAGATTTCAGAATACACCAACTCTTTGTTACGAGTAGTCAGAAAAGTATCAGTAGTCAGTCGCAGAATCTCCGGATCTATAAAAAACTAAATTATTTTATTAACGAGAAAACATTAAATCACAGGGGTACGCTTTATTTGTAAATAATTGTTTGAGAATATTGATATACTTACCTATGCACAATGCTGGTCCTATAAGACATAATTATCAGTTCAGAGCCTCACCGTTCGAAAGTGGCTAACTGCATGCAGATACTCGTATTCGCACTTACAAAACAATGATTTACAGTGAGAAATATTTTTATTGCCCCAACTAGTAAATACGTAATATTTTAAGAGAGTATAACAATCTTTGACTTCTCTTTGAAAAACTTAATCTAATCTGTTTGACTTACGACGTTTAGTGTTACTGGTCAATCACTATTATAAGCATTATTAAGCAAATATTCATGTAAGCCTAATAATTGGATCAGTGATGGCGGATAATTGATGCAGATAAAAATTTTGTAGACTCTCCTATTAAAGAAGTGAGGTGGGACAGAGTATTTCCATTTTCGAAAAAATGAACAACGGAAGTAGAAGTTGAGGGGGGGTGTAAGGGCAGGGACTGGTAACAATCTCCAAACCGCAGCCGGTAAGGAAAGAGCACCTTCATCAGGATGCCGCTAGTCGAACGCAATGATGCGAGGTCGGAATACGTGAGGTAGTTGATGATTCTTCTGAGCAAGGTGCCTATAAAATGTGGGTGATGAAGTAAATGGAAAGTAAGAAGCATGTACACGATTTTTGGAAGATGAATCATGCTTTCTGTCACCCACCTGAAACCGATTCAGCAATCTTTTGGCATTCCTGAAAGTAAAGTTCCTCTAACCGTAGTAACTGGTGCTGTTAATTAAATATTAATATTAAATTAATACCATTCGTTTTGTAAAGAACTACCCCCTCCTATTAAAACTATTCCTGCAACTATAAATGGATATGGTTGCTAAGGTAAATGGTATTCAGTAGTTAAGTCCGTGTATGATCCCAGTATCTGGCTAGAAAATCAACAAAGAAAAAAAATTAAACCAACATTTCAGTTAACATGACATTTGTGAAATACAACCCCTAACATTGAGCTACACTGCACTGCATCTAGCAATTTGCAAAGAGCCGGGTTCCAGTACACGATATTGCTCTTGCGTTCTGTTTCAGGTTCCTTCCACCACTCCCCAACAAAACACCGCGCATTGAAGAGCTGCCACCAGTCTCAACACTGGTTCTTACTCTGCGCAGCGAGGCGGAACTTTTCATACCTCAGCCCGAGAGGTCGTTAGTTCGCCCCCGCTCGCGTGTTGCACTTCCGGGGAATGCCCACTCAGCACCTCTCTACGCCTCCCCGCTTCACCTCCCCGCTCCGCCTCGCTTCGCCTCGTCTCGTCTCGTCTCGCGTTGCCCCGATTTGCCATGCTCCACTCTGCTTCTGACTGCTCGGCCCCGTGCACCCACCCTCCGGACTCCCGGGCGCCTTCCTGCTCCGCCCACAACTGTTACTTTCTCCTCTCCCTTCCCGACCCGCCCGCCGCCATCTTGCTCGGCTCCATTTCGTCTCATCCGTGTAACGCCACGTTCGTTTCTCTTCATCTTATCTGCGTCACGAATCTCTCCGAAAAGTCATATCGCATCCTCTCCTTCAGAGCGCCCCTGCAGCTGTAATCCACCTGTCTCTCCTCGTTCACTTTGTAAATCCTTTCTTCTTCTTTCTCTCACAAGCCCACCCCTTCCCTTCCCTCTCCTTTCTGCGGGAAAGATTCTTCTCGATTGATTGATTGATTTCTTCGTGTTTCCGGGCGCATCAACTGCTATGGTCATTAGTCCCGAGAGTGTAGTGGATGCTTTTTTTTCTCGGGAGTTGGCGGTGATCTTCCCTCGATGGATGGCGAGATCCAGCGCTGACCTACCGTCGGCTAGTGAGGTTTCCCCCTAACCTGAACTCTCTCACAAGCGACGCACCGCCCCTGCCGGGGCAAGCTCTAAGCTCCCGACTGGTCTCCCGGAATATGTGGTTGTGTAGTGCATGTTAGTGTAAGTGTATGTGTGAAGGGAGGGGATAGGACAAGGAAGAGGAAGGACAGATCGCGCGCGGTCCGTGGCCCGTTTGATATGGTACTGCTCCGGCATTCGCCTGGTGTTGATCGGAGAAACCACGGAAAACTACCGATCAGAGCAGCCGGCCGCTAGAATTCTCCTCCAGACAGCGACTGAATTGGACGTAGCTGAAAAGCTAATGTCGAAAATCCTGCCGCCGTCAGGACTCGAACCTAGGACCTCCCGGTCGGACTTCTCATATCGTCACGCCTCGCTCAGCCCCAACAGATTTCTAACACGCACGCTTCTCTCCAGGTTCCGCCCGCCAAATCCTTTAGAGCATGACGACGTTTCTCTCCCCACCATCCTCGCCGCGCTCCGCTTTGTGAGAGCTCGTTAAGTCATTGTGCTACCCACCACCAAAGATTCCTCTTTTTTATTACACCTTTCTTACCCCAAGACACTGGGGTCAGCCCACTCTCTCGCCACGCGAACCTGCCACACCCCTCCCCACCAGATTATCTCCTCCTCATCACAATCTCCTCCCCTCAGTCTCCCCTCCTCACTACGCTCTGTCGTCGCCGCCTCACTCTCTCGTCCTCGCCTCATTCTCTCTTCCCCGCCAAAACAACTTCTTCCCGCCTCTCTCTCCGCGACCCATTCTCTTCTCAGCGTCACAATCTTCTCTCCCCATCACAGTCTCCCTTTCCCTGCAAACTATCCCCTCTCCACCACATTCCCCCCTCCCCCATACTCTCCCCTCCCCACCACTCTCCTTCCTCCCACTCTCTTCCCTCCTCGTCACACTCTCCCCTCCACGCCACACTCTCCCTTCCTCGCCACACTCTCTCCTCCTCGCCGTACTCTCTCCTCCTCGCCACATTATCTCCTCCCCGCCACACTCTCTCCTCCCCGCCACACTCTCTCCTCCCCGCCACACTCTTTCCTCCCCGCCACTTTCATTTCTCCACACTTTCTTTCACGGAAGACTGTCCGACCCGCCACATTTTCCTCTCTGACACTCTCTCCACTTTGACACCCAGACTGGCCCGCCACGCACTCTCTCCCCCATCCTCCACCTCATCATGCTCCGTCCTATCACTCCTTTTCTTCCCGCTCATCGTCTCCCCCATCCCGCACCACCCCGTCGCTCTCCGCTTGAACCGCCCACCCAAGTCGAAGCAGAACCCGTCGCAGGAGCCGGCGCGGGGAGGTGCGCGAGGCCTCTGGAGATCGGATTGCGTCTCCCGCGCCCCGAGGGAGCGCGTGGGCGACCCCTGCGCGCCACCTCGCCCACGCGCCCCCCACCGCCCCGCTCCCCCACCCCAAGCCACGCGCGGCTGGATTACGGCAGCCCGATGGGCCCGACGCCGCCCCGGCCTACACAGCCAGCGAACGCCTTCGGGGCCCACACGCACTCGCTGGCCGCCCACCAGGAGACAGTGGAGCGCCGACAGCGCCAACATTCACACAAGGCATTTCATTGGCATGTCAATTACAACGAAATAAAATAACTCGTCTTGCCAATGTCTTTGTCATTGTCCTGGCAACAATGCAATGCAAAGTACAGAGAGGGGAATTATTGCTTGTTACATTTCTTTTTACATTGTACATATCTTTTTTATAACGTGTTTACTTATTTTTTTCTTGTATGAAACAAATTGAAAACTTTCTCTGGGTGCTTAGTCTTCCACGGTCGGTGTTTGTATGGACTAGGCTATCCGGGTCGAACCACGTCCCTGTCATGATGGCTGACGTTTCGGTCAAGGTATTGTGGCCTTCCTCTGAGCGTACTGATGAGTAGCAGTACGTCCAGATAGACTAGACAATTTCTCGACACATAATGTTAGAAAATGCTCAATTGCTTTATTGAATATAAATCTTACGTACGCCAAACAACACATATTACTACACTTTAAGCAGCCTTGAACACGCATTTGACACGAGCATCATCCTTTTTTGAGAACTATTTTCTCAATGCAACCTGCTGCTGAAGTAGCCGGATTCAAATTGTTGCTCGTTTTTCAGGACCGAGCATCATGGCAAACTTCTGAATCTTCTCTAGATAGAAGTTGTGTCTCATTACTTGACACTTCACTGAGCGGTACCTACACTCAGTTTCTTCCCCACCGTAACGTTCTTGAGACGTTCTCGTACGTTCTCTAACGAAATGTGGGAGTCAAAAGATCAGCTTTAATTTCCAAAGAGTGTTTGAATATTACTCTGCTTCGAAAACACTTGACTGCAGAAAATTCACCAGCAGATAAGTGGACCGCGGGTTTTGCACTACTGATTCAGAACTTACTGAGTAATATTTTCTTGATTGAAAAGTAATATGTAATTCTTCACTATAACAAATACGTAAATCAATTACACATCTTCTAGCTATACTGGTCACGTTGATAAGCTTGATAATTCTTACCTTTATTGTTTGCATCAAAATCAAACTCCTTTTAAGAGCTATGCTATATACAACGCATGTGAAATTTTGTTCAGTAATCGGACATGTTAAGTTTGCAATCCGTGTTATCCAAACAAACCTTCTGAACAAAGCGGAGTCACTGCAGTGCCTCTGACCGGAAAGTCCTAGATTCCAGTCCCGTCGGTGACAGGATTTTCACACTAACTTGTCAGCTAAGTCGAATGCAGTCGCTGTTAGAAATAAGAAATCTAGCGGCCGGTTGCTCTGATCGTAGTTGGTCGTGATTTCTCTGATCAACACCAGGTGAGTACCGGAGCAGTAGCCTAATAAACGGGCCACGAACCGCGCGAGATCTTTCCTTTTTGTTCCTTGTCCTATCCTCACCCTTTCAACACACACTTACGCTAACACGCACTTCACTACCACACGTACCAGAAGACCGGTCGGGAGCTTGGAGCTTGCCTCGGCAGGGGCGTCACCCAGCTGGTGGGAGATACCTGCTTGGGAAAAATGCAGCTAGGCGACGGTATTTCAGCACTGGATCTCGCCATCCAGCGGGGGGCAGACCACCACCACCTCCCAAAAGGGGAAAGCATATATTACACTTACGGGACTAATGACCTTAGCAGTTCACGCACCCGGAATCGCTAACAATCAATTTACAGAGCGGAAGCCGCTTTTCTCTTTTGGTCATCACGTCCGAGTTCGCGCCCACTGGACGGCGAGCGGCAGAGGCGGCAGCGGCGGCGGCGGCGGCGGCATCCATAGCAACGGCGCGGCGCGGCGCGGCGCCTGCGGTGAGTGCAGACCCAAGCAGAACGTCTCTCCCGAATGCGCCGTCCGTCGGTCTGATGAGATGGCGGTGATCAAGAACAGGCGCTGCGCGCAGCCGGCTTACGGATGACGAGCGACTAGACCCCTGGACGAGGTGGGCTTAATGACTGAGTTGTCAAGTGTACTATCTCCAGTAAAAGTCCCGTAACCCCAATAGCTCGAAAACTCGAACGTCTCGATAACTCGAATATCTCCGTATCTCGAACGTCTCAATAACTCGAACGTCCCCTTCAGTCGAATGTCTGAGTCAGGTCATAACGCGATAGGTATCAACCTGAGAGCCGATGAAATTTTAAAGGGGATCAATCATGATTGGGGAGTGAATTTTGATATAAAAATTGCCAATATGATCAATAAAATGCTCTTAAAATGATTTTAAAATGACCCAAAAGCAAAGAAAAATGACGTAAACAATGTGATCAAACAAATGAACAAATGATCTTCAGATGAACAACTCAAGCTTTGTACGTTACAGGTGTAATCGAGGCTTCTCCTACGTTCCAGAGCACACAGCTTGCAAACTTTGGGTTTGGACTGTTCTTTACCAGGAAATATCTGTCTTTAGTAATCCCGAAATTGGCCAAACCGACAATGGCGCTGATAGGAGTCATATACCTTAGATTATGTACAACGGCTGACATTACAATTTCTGAGTGAAGAAATCGAATTGGCTACTAAGGAATTCTGTGGAGAATATTTGTTGCATCTCATAAATATTATTTGAAGAAAGTACTAATAAAATGATATTAAAATCGATGAAATCAGCGAAAAATGCATTCAAAATTATCTAAAAATGTCTTAGTCAAAATCGACGAAAAATGCAAAAGAAAACTTAAATGGGCCCTTTTCCTTTTGTTTTAACATTAAATTAATTTCTTAACTAAACGGCATTGTACTAAAGTGAAAAGAAAAAACGATATTTCATTAAAATCCACCCGTACACATGATCAAGGGATGGAAAGGGGGACAAACGCTGTATATGCTCCTGCGACTGATTATAAAATTCATAGTCAAAATCCTACTCCTTAAAAAAATTAAATTGTTAATTAATCGTTTTCTTAAACAAAGCTTTAAAACATAATAATACATGTTTGTGTGTAAAAATTAAAATGTTTAATTGTATATATTAAATTGTAGAATTGAAAAAAATAATATAAATTTAATACACAATTTTTTTAACATTCTTTTTCATATTCTTTGTGCATTTTTATCAGGTTATTTATGTGACATTATTTTAGTGACAATGAAGTTGTGTAATACATATTATAGAAAAAATCAGTGGGGTCCATGTAGTAAATCATTATTTTAAAAGAGGTTGATAGAAGAAAAGGTTTGGAATTTCTGGTATAGATAATTCGTTAAAAGGTAAGTTGTATATTTCAATTTTTGCAGTCAGATATTTTCTATCCATTTATCGATAACTCGAATGTCTTGACAACTCAAAATGTTATTATTTCCCTCCACTTACTATTTCCCTTCACTTACAGGAGAATTCTAGCAGTCAGCTGCTCTGATCAGTAGATTTCCGTGGTTTCTCCGATCAACACCAGGTGAATACTACCCTAACAAACGGGCCACGGACCGCGCGCGATCTTTCTTTTCTCCTCCTTGTCCTATCCTCTTCCCTTACATACACATACTTACACTAACATGCACTACACTACCACATATTCCGGGAGCTTAGAGCTTGTCCCTGGGGCGGTGACCCGCTGGTGGAAGAGTCCTGGTTAGGGGGAAACCTCACTAGCTGACGGTAGGCTGGCGCCGGATCTCGCCATCCAGAGGGGGAAGATCACCGCCATCTTCCGAGAAAAAAAACATGCACTTCACTTACGGGACTAATGACCAAAGCAATTGACGCGCCCGGAAACACGAAAAAATCAATCAATCCCTTCACTTGCGTTAAACACACTTGTGTCATCTCACATAGACTCCATATCACGAAATGCGAATCTCCACAAAATAAATTTAATTTTTTCATAACAAACAATTGAATCTGTGAAATTGAGTCTTATTTTTTACGTTTAAAGGCAAGATAAGAATAGATGGGTGTAGCGCGGTAAGCTTGTGGTCTAAAGTTGCTGTCATCGCGGAGTTAAAGTTCACAGTGAAATCGCTTCGGATTACTTCGTTTCCCCGACCCTTCCCGCCCACCCAAATAACCTGTTTACCAGGGTGCGAGGCGTGGTATCCAATTTCCACCCACCCGACACGGCGCGGGGCCAGCCCTCGCCAACTCGCGGTCAAAGGTTACCTCGCGGAGCGCGAAAAATATGAGAGCAATATGACACGCTCCCGATATAAAGTTTGGAAATAACCTTTGCACTAGCCTGTATCGAGCATCACTTTGTGTCTCTTGCTTGCCTCCAAGAGCTTCACGAGAACATAAAAAATCGTTGCTTACTCTGTGCAATTTGATACTTAATACCAGTAAGGAACATACAAGGCCCAATCTGTCAGTGTACTACAAATAGTTTACTAGTGTGATTTATGTGTAAACTTACAAGTGTAAGTGTACAATACCTACAATAGTAATTTTCCGAATCGACTTTCTACATCTCAACATCTTCTTGTGTTACTCGTCTCTCTGTAACACCTCGACATCTACATGGGTTATTCGTATCTTTGTATAGGGAACCTTGATATATCGAACTATTTAATAAATAAATATTTTCTTTTGGTTTTTATTTTCCCATATACGTAGTACAGAGGAAGTACTGTAAGCGGCAAAAATAAATTTTGAAATTTTGACGGAATGCATGGCGGAAATTTTGGCGGTCTCGGGTGTCCAAAAGTGTTGTTAATGTCTGGGCGTCGTCAACTCTGTGGCGTAAATCGTTCATAGAATTTTCTCACAAATGGATATTCCCAGGTCGACCTGACCTTCCTCCAGGCCCTGTGAATTTGTGAGGGATCATTCACGGCTTAGCGCAACTTTGCAATTTTCGAATTTGCAAATTCGAATTTCCCGCACGTCTTTTGCGAGACTTTTAGAAGCTTTTACATTGCAGTACAACAATGTGTACGCTACGACACGGAAATTTAAAATTCTCAGAATACCTTCTCATTGTTGGGCGGTGTTCCTGGATGTATGAAACGGAGTTTTGGTTTGTCAAATTTCTGTTGATTTAGAACCTTTGAATGAATTAAATTTTTGGGACTAATGCCCTACGATTGGTGATGAGTTTTAGAAGTAATCACTGAAATGTATTATGGACAGTCACGGTATTTTAATCTTACATAACAGTTTCTCATGCGAGAAAGTGCGTACTGTTGTAGCACCGCTAATTTCTATTCTCAGAGGAAACACAAAATTCTATTTAAATTCAAGGAAACGTGTCATTCCTTGTTATTTCATTTTGGAAAAGATACTAAAATACACTTGATATACAAGTTCCAGATTTTTTAAATGAAAATCGCTGTGTCAAAGGATGATAATTGTCTTGGATTAAATCTCTCCATGGGAACAAGAAATTGAATGAGGATCTCCAAATATAGAGTACTCTGCCAATTATCATTTCGGTCATTGATGTTGAAAAGAAGACTCGTCAAATCGACATTTAGAATCTACTATAATTAATGAATGATATATTAATATTAATACTCCAATTAATTCACTTATCGTCAAAACAGTAAAAACGGTTTGTGTTGTATGAGAGAGAAATAAAATCTCCGCATGTTTTCTTGAGACCCAGAATCCATATCTTATTTTCTATTTTACATATGATTGAATTATGGATACGAGTACCAAAGAGTGGGGTTTTCAACTCCTAAAAGCAGAAATATTCCCTTCCTTGTAATAGAGATCGTATTTGCGTTGACAAACACTCTGTAGATGTGATTTTAGTACCTCTGAGGACATACCAAGCCTCCCTCCCTGCCCTGCTCCTCGAGCAACCAGCAAAAACAGATTGATTGATTTGATTTATTTAAAGTCGCATCAACTACATATGGTTATTAGCGACTTCTTTTATAATTACACAGTCAGTAAAAAATAACACAGTAACTCAGAATTATACATATATGGTTAAATACTGTTATAAACTTCAATTTCTCTTATAAAGCTAATGAATTTAATGCACTGTTCTTTGTTATTGAGGTCATTAGGAGAACTTAAATTGTACTCGTTTCTTGAACTTTCATATTTAGGGCATGCAAACAAATGTTCTACTGAAAGATAAATCTTGCATGAATTGCAGTTATCAGGATCAGTCCTGTTCAATAAGTGGCTGTGAGAAAATTTTGTGTGTCCTATTCTGCATCTTGTCAAGACAACCTGATCGATTCTGCAGAAGCTGACCGTTGGATTATCATCTTCAAACTTTCTACCTGATCTTAATTTGCACCCCTGTAAGTTGTTCCATTCATTAGTGTCAACACTGGTATATCACTTCTAACTACGTTTCGTGCTGCTTCTTTAGCTTTTCTGTCTGCCAATTCGTTTTCTACAATGCCAACGTGCGAAGGCATCCAGCTCACCGCTATTTCTTTGCCCTCACTGCTTAGTTTGGTATATTTTTCCAACTATCTCTTGGACCAATACATTATCAATAGATATATTCATTATAGCAGATACAGCACTTTAGAGTCTGTTATTATCATAAATCTTTTTTGATTGGCCCTTGTAATGTATGTAAGGGCCTCTACTATGGCATATAGTTCACTGGACATCACTGAAAAGTCATCAGGTAATTTTTTGGTGATCACCTCACATGAAGCTATTACTGCGCAACCTATGTTGTTTAGATTCTTTGAGCCATCAGTATAAATTTTGTTGTAATCATCATATTTTGCTAGTTCATTTCTTATTTGGACACAGATTCCACGAAGAGCAAAAACAGAGCTCAACAGTACGTGCGAAGATAGTGAAGCAACTTAAATTTATTGGAAATAAATAAGTACTAATTAAATTACGACTACGCTTTGTAAACAATATATTTTAATATTCATTTAACTCAGATATTTTCTGTTCCTGAACTCCCATGTCTTAAAGGGGGATCAGACGACAGCCCCGAGGAACTAATATGTCTGCGAAACGATGGTCACTGTGTGGTTACCCTGTAATTTCAAGCAATAAAACAAATAATAAATATTCCCGAACGTATCATTTTCGTTTATCAAAACTACGTTGAACATAAACTGACAATAATAATACGAGAATAAAGACCTGCCATTGGATTTGGCATTGATCTGAAACGTCGAGAACCCTAAAAGAAGTGCCCTGGTCGGAAACTTCAGTCTGCATTCAGTGTCTTTGGCATTCGGTATGTCGTCCCCCAAAGCGACGTATCTGAGCGGGGGAGAGACATGTCGTAGGCTGTTTTCTCTATGTTTCGGGCATTATATACCATTGGTTTTCAGTCGTGAGGAAGGCCAAGATATCGAATCAATGGCGATGCAGGCAAGAGAATAACTGCCTGCGGAAGTATAGCTCTTCGTTTTCTCGTCTGTTTTTTTACGTGAGTTGATTAGGGCCATTTTAACGATTTCCCCCCACTATATTTTTCAAACTGTTTAACTGCTTTTTAATATTAATTTTAGCATAATATTTATCTTAAATAGTATCATCACACAATCGAAAGTATTACGTAAATATTGTTTTGAAAAAAAAATCTGAATGATCATATATATAGTTCCAAAACTATTAGTAATTTTTAACAGTGGTTTAATAATATTTTTCAACAGTATTATCAGTTCAAAAAATGACAAAAATATTACATATTATTTAAATTTTTCTTTTGGAATGATAATAATAAAAAATAATTTAATATTGTCCATTTTGAAAAATACTTTAAATTTTACATACGTATTTTACTATAAATGTGTTTTTTATTTATCAATCAGTAGAAATACTGACAAAATGTAAACATATTGTTAATTACAGGTCTCACATTTCCGGCATTTCTCCCTCAATTTTTTCTGAAATATAAGACTCTTCTAGTCACGCACCAGTAATTTCCTGAATTATATTTTAGAAGATTTTTTGCGCTATACAATTTAGATCTATGAAGACTTGGCCACATCTCTCCGTAGAAATACCTGTGTTATCATGTTACGCAATTATTTTGTTTCCTCATCAGTTAGAAATCTCTACACGAGCTGTCAGAATATACGTTAGGTCATTTCTACGTTGACTGACATTAAAACTAAAATTAGCTTGTGATTACAAATTTTTACTTGTCCCTCCGATTATTGTTTAAAAGCACGTATAAACCCTGACAGGACCACAAAATATCTATGTCTCGCAATACACTTTTCCGAGGACATTAATGTATGTTAGTGCCTTAAAGGCCCGCGCTACTGGCGTGGCCAACTTTTCCGGTCACGACTAACAGTTTAGAGTTAGAACATTCCAACATATTACCAGTTCCGCTTGAGCGGTAATTTTCGAGTTCCCAAGTGAAGTTTCATAGACCAGGAAATGCTAGATTCGGAATCCGACTGCGGAGGATTTGCGACACAATCTACGTATCTCGACTGTGGAAATCCTCTGCCTGATGAGAAGTTAACTGGCCGGCTACTCTTCTTTTTTAATGTTATTTCTACCTGTTCAATTTTTTACAAATTTTCAGTCTATTCTGATCAGTCGGTTCTGTGGTTTTCTCATATAAAATTCAATTACCGGAACAATTTCTAAAACAAAGGACCGCTCGTAGTCCTTCCTTCTCCTTCCTCTTCTTGATCTGGAAGTCCGAAGTAATGACCCCATCCTCATACGACCAATACCTCAAGATTTCTAAAAAAAAATTATAATACTTTATTTTTACATTAGTACCTAAACCTAATCAAATGGCGTGTAAAGAAGAATCAATGGTAACATTGGCACAGGGGAAACAACTCCACAAATTCTATATATATATTAGACTGAGATTTAATTCCCGGTACCTAGAGATGGGAAACTAAAACGACGCCACTCACCGAATTGTCACTTTGAGAGTACTGGTGGTGCGTGGATATCAGAGGTTTGTCACAAAAAGCAGTTCAAAGTTAGTAATAGTATGTAGGCAGATAGAGTAACTCTGTTTCTTCATTGCATTGTTACGAACCTGAACTTCATGAAATAAATATTTTCCGTATTTCAGACCTTCATATCCACATACCTTTTTTTCTAGTCCCCGCAATTTAACTTGCAGAATTAACTAAATTCACAAAACGCCGAGAGTTTTGAAACGCGGAACAACTTTGACGTTTCATCATAATTCATTTCCACGCCAGACTTGGCGGCGCGGGGCCTGGCCGTGACAGCGCTTTCGGATTAGCCGTCTCTTTGGCCAATCAACCCTCCGGCAACCTCCCACGTCCGGTCCGAGTCGACTTTTTTCCCTCGCGCCGCGAATTCCGCCCCCCAAAGCAACCGCCGGGGGGGGGGCTGATTTCGATGCAGGGATCGATGGATCGATGGAGCCATTTCGCGCAGACCGCGTGGGCGAGCGCCCGGCACTTCAGAGGGCGACGACTCGACCGCACACGGGGCGGGGGGGCGGCATGGGGCGTGTCTCCAAGAGGCGGAGGAGGGGTATTGGGGCTCAGGTGAGCGTAAGTTACGTTCCTGGTGGGTGAACCGACAAACATTATTACTGATCGAAAAAAGTGATTTTGATACGATTTACGAACCATTTATGTAATTCGATAATTTTAATTTATTGTAAGAATAAAGAATACATTTATCGTAAAAAATATTTTACTATAAATTCGCTTTCTAAATGTAGAGAAATAAGAAAATATTTCTTCAACTTTAGTAAAACATTTGTTTCATTATATCAAACAACTTTATTATCACACCTTCACGATTAAGATTGTTAATTTACGAATAAAATGTTTAAAAATAATAGATGTAAATTACTCACGAGTATTTAATTCTCTTCATTATAATTACCGTTCATCCTAGTGGTTTCAGTCGAGATCTGTTGTAGTTCAGTTTGTTTTAGGACCTCCAATGAACGTTGATGTAACCTTAATTATTGCACGCTATAAACCGTACGTAATTTTACGAATGTAGGTAATAAAGTACGTTTTATTCTGTATTTTTTAAGATGAACGCCGAAGATAAGTACCGTAAAATTATTTTGGTATCATTTCTTCTTTTGGCTTCCTCGCATACTACTCGCTTACGTAATATAGAGAAAGACTTGTAGTGCTGAAGCGGTTTTTCGATAGAAAAACTCTTATTGTGTGCACGAAATCTTAGTGTGGGATGCAGAAAAAGTGGATGAATCTTATTCCAATATCTAGTAAATTACACCTTGTAACACGTTAACTCAAAATCCACGTTTTGTAATTTCTTAATACCGAAAAATTCGGTCATGGCAAAACGTCTCTCCGTTCGTCCGTGACAAATAAAAGCGGCTAAATCCTAGGCAGGAATGCCTCCAAAATTGACACACTCTGATCGATCTAGCTGATGTCATAGCCTCTTGAATTTAAAAGGGATATTTTGGGAGTACTTTACATGATCCACTAAAAAGTTTGTTAAAAATGGCTCCATGTGTTTCGTTTATTTTTTCTCAAGCACAACAAAAGTGTCACGATGTCTTAGTGTCCTTGCATTCTGGGAATATTAAAAAGTTTCAGAGATGATAGTAATATTTGTTAAGCTAGTAACTGCTTGCTTTACCTAGGTACCTGCAATCAAATCCTGGTATGATGAGATATTTTTGCGTGTTAAAACACTTTTGCTGGTTCTATTGGTATTGTAATATTTTGCTCAACATTATGCAAGACAGTTCAATCTGTTGTAGCACAACTAGCTGACAATTATATACAATTTCATATTTTAATATTATTTTCATTTACTTCAATGTCTATCAGTTATGAATAATACTGAAGTACTGGATTAATTATACTGAAAAAGAAACTTTTGGAATGGTTCGTATTAAGAAACTTTCAATATGATTATGAGAAATATTTTTTCTCCCTTTTTACTACTGCCAAATCTGGACACTACAACAAACATCTAACATTATGAAGGGGATTGCTTCCACTTTTATTATTAATATTGTTATTTCCACCGTTGCTCTGCTATGCTAATAAATTCTCTCAATGTTAACTAATTCACTAATTTATTTAATTTACTTTCAATTTAATCATGTGTTCGACTTACAACATATTACACCTTACCTGTTGCATGTGGACGTGAATTACGATTTCTCGAAGTTCTATTGATTGAAACCAATTATTAGATTTATGACAACTAATATTAATTATCAGCCTTTCTCAACAATAAAAATTTAACATTTATTCTTATATTACAAATTCTGTTGAGCTCATGAATCATTACTCTTTCTGTTTACAAACATTAAAATACTATACGGTTTTGAATATAGTTCGTAAGCTTACTCCAATGGCTTGTTGGATGATTTCTCGGTTAAACTAGAATGTTATCCATGGAATATACTTAGTAACCCTATTCTCGCATTAAAATAAATTTAAAATGTTCTGGAATGCCCTCAACGATTTTGTGTTAATATAACTTAATATTTCTCATAAATCAATACACGGTCGCGACTTTCCCTATCTGTGCTTCGTATGAAATACCTACGCACGACTGTCTATATTTAGATACTTATTGAAATATCCTTCCATATTAGGGGCTACCTTATGATACATACCCTCGAAACACGGAGTCTATTTTAATTTAAAATTCCAACTACTACATTATTAAGATCTACAATTACAATTCAATATTACCATTTAAACAATACCAAGCTATCAGACTAATCATTACTTCCCGCCTCACTATCATTTAAATAATACCTCAGCCTATGCTGAAAATCCGTTCGCACCTCACTAACTGCTTACGTGTGCACGTTTCAATATCTTTTAAGGGAGTGTATCTTTTAAGTTTTCCAAAGAATCACGGCTTTCAATGTCCTCTCCACACCTTTTGCGTGTAATGTGTCGGAGCCATGTCCAATGACACCAAGCGTAGAATATTATCCTTGGTTGATCGGTTGTCCTAACAAAAGCATTCCACGGACAACAATCACCGCTACAGTCACCACCACCAGCAGTATCAAGACCATATTCACAGCCACAGCCACAGCCACTACCAGAATAACGATCACCGCTACAGTCACCACCACAGCATCCACCACCGCTACCCCCACCACCACCAACAGAAACAATATTCCCTCCGCCCCGCCCCCCGCCCCCCGGGCCCGCTTCCGCCTGCGCGGCTGCTCCACCTGGCCTGCCGCTTCGCCGGCGGGTCCGTCGCCAGCGGCGCATACAAAGTGGCTCCGCCGCCTGCGCCGCTCGCCAATGATCAGCGCACAATCGCCTTCGACGCCCCGGCGCCTGAATGCGCCCGGCCAACGGCGCCTCGCGCGACGTGCCAACGGCGCACCGGCCCTGCAGAGCGCGGGCTGCCAATGGACTCCCCGACTTGAAAGGGCGCGGAACCAGCCTTACGCTACATGTGGCAGAAGCATCCCGAACTACACGAAACACTTTCTAATACCACTGAAACATACCATATCCGTCGCCATCTGTGTCATCTAAATATAATCTCTCATATTTCTTCTGATAGATTCAAAAATATTTGTTCTAGACGGCTTTATTCGAAGGATGATAGTTAGCGACAGGATTACCATGGAAATATCAGCTTTATTTAACCTTTGTAGGTTTTTTAAACTAAGTAAATATACAAGTATTAAATTTCATGGTAAGCTTATTTCACATATGCAAACTTTTTCCTTGCGTGTTTGAACGTTTTCAGTGTTTTGTTTTTAAAAATGTTTGCATAATGAATGTTTGGACCGTTTTTAATTAAATAATGCATATTTAGACGGCTGTCTAGCGTAGTAAGTACATTTTATTACTTTTTTGTATAATTAGTTAATATTAAAATGGATGCCGATTTTGTATAAATAGTGTAGTATTCTTAGATCCAGAAAGCTCGCTGTTGTATTTGTTGCTTATTATTAAACAACGCATTTTAACCCTCAATGCACGTGCTGAATTTGTAAGCCGGGAACACGTACCGTGAGCAGTGGCGAAATGTATTATCGACGTGAAACGAAACGTCGCTATGGATAAGGAAGTTACAGAAAGCCGTATCTCCATATCTCTTGAAAACTGATAACGGAGGTGGGAGGGAGTAGCTAAGTGAGACTCGCATTCACTTGCGTACCACGGAGGAATAGAAGTTTCTTTTAGTGAGAAGAGCAACATGGCTTCTTCTAAAGCTTTAACGAGCAACACCTCTGAAGCAGAGGATTGCAAGGATCCATTCTCTAAGTACGGAGGAATATAATATTTTTCAATTATTGTAAAAAAGACAAGACACATTCAATTATTGTAAAATATCGATCAATTAAAATACGTCACTAACTGATGGTGTTTAACTAGTTAAGATGTATCGAACATAATTCTTTTGTTGCTTCAGAAATTATATAGTTTGAGATGCTGAGACTCGGAAATTAATAAAACAATTTGTGTGACAGGTCCTTTGAGGGCCAAACCAGTATAATTAAAAATATATGTTATTAAAGTACGCTCAACGACAACAATGAGAATCAGCATTACCTGTATAGTAAATACCTAAACAACAGGAGTTTAAGGGAAGTGGTGAATAACAAACACGGAAAATTGGGTGAATAATTTTAGAAATAAATCGATCATGTACACGTGGGGAATTTCCGTGAAAATAATTAAAATCATAAAATTACAGGGATACGGGATGTCATGGAGTAAACTATGTCAGATATCGATGGAAAATTAGGGAAGAAGTAGACATTGAACAAAGAGGAGAGCGACAAGTTACAAAGAAGAAACGATTTGGGTTCTAATATTACTCATCGGAAAAAATAAATGAGCGGCATCTTTTACGAACTGCAGCGGCAGAAGAGCTTCAATTATGTGGAGCTGTTCTGCCGCTGGATAGAGAGGGGGACACTGTCGCCCAATCAGGAGCTTTAATACCAAACATTTCAGTCGTAATGAAGCTCCCGATTGGATGACAATGTCTCCCTCTCTTTCCAGCTCGTGACCTTTAAGGGACACTATATTTAAATTGGAGTACAAGGAATCTCAAAGATCATTTCAAATCATAACAGGGAACCTAGATTTGATATGGAACCAGACTTTGTACAATTTCCTACTGCAATACATAAATTAGAAACAACAGTTCTACCTTTAGTGGAATCATTAATTACTGTTGAAGACATTAAAATGTATTTGAAATTAGTGTTCAGAGATGTGGATAAGACTGCAAAAAAGAAACTATTCAAATGTTAATTAAAATTCTGTTTTGAAATTTATACAAAATGAAAAAAAAGAAACATTTCTGTGGTGAAAAATCAGAAAATGTAGAATTTGATCTCACATTAGCTCAGATATCTTCAAAGACTGCTCCAATTACGTGTTGCAAAGTGTAAATGTTATGTTATGCATTCAGAAACACTTTTTTCAATAAAAGGAAGAGTTTAATAGATAACAATTGAGAAAATTTGTTAACTATTTACTGTTAAAAAAGGCATTTAAAACAACAAATATACTAGCACTTCTGATCAGCGCACAATTAATATTGTAAACAAATTTTTTACATTTTAAGATTAAAATATCGATTTGTTTTCATCGTGATGGTGAAATAAACTGTGCCTGTAAATATATATTACAAATTGGTTTAGAAATCGCTAAAGAAAATTAGATTCATAAAATTTTTAACGTTATTTAAGAGAGAAACGGATCAGTACTCTTCAAATAAGGTTTACTCATTACAGAAAAAAACGATAATTTATACAATTTTCTTAAAATACATGTACTAAAAACAAAATAAAACATGATGCGCAAATGAAATTACGCAAACCCCCGTACATAAACGTCTCTCAGACCAGTCGTGTTTTCTTGCTCCTTAACTAATCGGCAATGCTGTTCTGAATGGTCAATAGTTTGCTGGTGCAATATGTGGTTTTGTCTGCCATATTCTCGTCGGTGATATTTCAGTCCTTGTCCTATACAATTATTGTAGCTCTTAATTCTTGTAATACTTAGTTGTTCTTTTACATTTTAATGTTCCTTCTTGCCACACCTCTCCTGCTTCTTGTCACATCTCTCATTTTTCCCTTTCGTTTTCGTATCGCCTCTGAATGTTATTAGCTATCTTGTAGACCCATATGTAAATTAACATTGAAAACGTGTTAGTAGTTCAATAGGAGCAGAATGGGAGATTGGAACCAAGGAACACCATTCTAGTGGTGACATCTAATTTATTTATTTAAATTTAAAGTACTTGGAAGTATTAATTATAAATTGAAAATGTTCACTTTGCCGATAATTTTATAGTCAGTTTCACACTGTAAATTCTCGTAGATATTTCAGGGCGGTGCCTGTTTCCCTTCCTCCTACTCTATTATTTCTCTTACACATATCCGATCCCCCCCCCCCCCCGCGGCTTAGGCTGCAGCGCTCCAGGCTCAGCCACATACCTGTCATGTCCTTCAGTCCGTAACACTGTGTAGCCCTCCGGCCCCTAAATATTTACCTAATCCGTGCTAGGTGAAGCCGATAGGGAAGTAGCGCATAGCACGGATTTGTGGAAGGGAGTATTGACTACATCAGTAGCCAGCCTCAAATTGCCTCAGATTGCCTCTATACGGAACGCTATTTTCTAGTCGCTCTCCGATACTTTTAGAGTTTATTTTAATTAAGATTATGCAATTATTTGATATTACCATCAAGGGTTCAACACCGTCAAAATAAATACATTATACTTATAGATTATAACTACATATATTTGTTACATTTTATTTCATTCTGTCATTTGACATTTCATGAATTCATCTAATTACGAAGTAAACAATAAATAAATTTTGCTCACACAATCGGCCATAATAAGACAAGGTTCAGGTCACTCTTGGGCATGGGTATTTGTGTGTATGTTTGCGCATGGTTGGATTTTGCAACTATCATGTGTACCTTTTTAATGATATGTGTTCACTCTTGGTCCATGATGGCAGCCCCGGAGCTTGCGTGGAGGACATGTAAGCGTTGCATCGGACGGCGCCACTCCTAATTTACCTCGTGTTGTGGCATGGGGAGACATTTCCCGCCTCCATGCAACGCCCTTAAAGCCTGGATTATTTCCTTCTGGAGAGATACCCACTCTTTAATGGCGGCTAGGGGCATTAGCCAGGTTGTGGGATAGGAATGCAACATTGACTTCGATGTTTACACAATATTTCTACAAAAATATCGAAGCTTCAAAATCTATTGATGAAAGCTGAAAACTTTTAACTTCGATATTTTGTCATGGATATTTTTATGTTTTTGATGTTTTGGCGAAGGAAAGGTTCTGTAAACGTTAACCCCTATGTGGGTGCGCGGCGTACGGAGTACGCCACGCGACATTTCTGAGCTTATCTTTCCGAAAATTCCGATCAGCCAGAACTTCCGACACCTAATACCTTCCCGCCAGTCGTTTCTCTGCCGATTGTGACTCAGTATGCATTTTTCTTTGTGTTGTGTAAGCTGTGTGCGAGCTCTTTTCCTTTTCCCGTGCATCTAGGCGTACTCTATACGCCGCGCGCCTAGTTATGTAAGTAATTTAAAATGTTTCATTTTTAGAAAGTACGCGTGGCACTAGTAGCGCTCTTCTAGGTACAACGTGTGGAATGGAATCACATTTGGAAGAACAGATCGGCGACGACTTGTCAGATAAATTAACCAGAAAATATGCTAATGCCCGATCATGACTGTAAATCTGAAGAAGACATACGCACATCACGCTACAATAGTGATAGCGATAGCGTTGAGTTATCTGAAACAAGCCCAGAATAATTTTCTAAAATAATTTTCAAACACAATAGATCGTGTCATAAGAAACAATTACAAGAAATTTTTAAAGAAGTGGAAAAACACGCCCCTGATCACCAAATTTTTTAGAACAGAAAAAAAAATTGAAAAAAATTATTCCATGCGCATGAACAAAAGTGGCTAATAACGTGAAAGACGAACTTCCTGCATTCATTAATTTTATAGACATTTTACATGAAATAGTTTTGTACACTAATAAGCACATCATGCAAAAGAGACTTTCTGGCAGGCTGAAATCTTGTAAATTTCAGCACTTAAAACTATTTGCCCACGTTTTCTTTACTTTGTTAAAAAAAATTGTGTAATTTGAATAAAATATTTTAGTGTAATAAATACGATATTTTAAAGTATTTAGTTACATTTTAGTTGCTCTACATCAAGCAAATGAAATGGCGTCCTCTATATACCGCGCGCCCATTTACGTGAGTACTGCTCGCGCGCTTACTTAAGGGTTAAAATAATGAATAATAACTGATGAAACCACGGTCAGTTGGTGTGTGGGTGGGACGCTGTTGATACTCCTTTCATCAAACAAACTGTCTCTCCCTCGAGAGAAGACCCCGCTGCTTTGGTATCTCCATCGCCTTCGCTCGCCGTTCGCAAACAGAGGCGGACAGCTCATGTGCAGAAGGCGGAGGACCTTACTTCCCGACCTTTCTACGACGAGTTGTTTAAAAACATCGGGGGTTTGGGGATGATGTTAGATGTTAACATAGATGTTTTAATTTGGAACATCAATGTTTTGAAAAACATGTCGTATCCCTGCTACGAGCTTCTTCTAACGACAGATGAGGGAATGAATTCTAAATGGAAAATGAGTCGAATGGGTAAGGTAAAAGAAAGAGAGATTAACCATAGTTACGGTCTTGCAATAAGTCACGAAAGACGGCAAGTAACTTCAAAAATTTGTACATTCGTATATACTACATGAACATATATTTTCATTGTAATAAAAATATTTCCAACTATTCTGTAATACGTGAAAATAGGCCACCAACTTTGCGAACGTCACATGTTTACGCTATAAGCATCCAGTAGGTAGGATTATTCTTCAAATAAACAAAATAATTACATAATAATTCCCAATTGCTTTAAAAGATGTTCACCCACGACTTTGAGCTGAAGATTGGTTGGCGCCCTCGAGCTGTTACATGTTTCACCACATCACTAAACCACATTAAACGATTAAATTCGATAGAAAAGTGTAAATCGTTTCTGATGCATAGCTGTTTTTATACAATTAAAGACTATACCGAGCATCACAAAAAGTAACGTTAATTTTATCAGTGATATTTAATGCATTATTTACCACTTGGGCTTTATAAATGTAAACAACTTGTAACAAGTATTGTACCGCAGCCTCCGGGTCAATGACCACCATCTCGATCAGCTTTTTCGTCTAGTTTCCCTGACCCATTGAGCAAATGCTGAGATGGCCCCTTGTTTTGCTTCTGGACATGAATGTAAAGTCATTATCTGTGCACGTCTTCTAGAATTCAGTGGGAAATATAGTTATTCGAATTATCGTTTCCATGTCGCGGCAGGAAGTATTATTCCTTGACGAAGGACATGATGGATAAGATCCAAAATTTATTGCTGATTTATCCTTTTGTGCTTTATGTTTTTTGTTTTTTATTCTTTTTGCTAATTATTGCTGATTTTATTACATCGGAGCGTGTTTTTAACAATTCTTGCAAAAAAACGCTAATTTTTTTCTGTATTCAAAGTTCAAGTAATGTATGGCTTAGTGTAGGGATCACAGAATTTTGAAAACGTGCACAGAATTCACTTCCCCATAGCAAGTCACACACAGTTTTTAACTGTTTTAACGTAAAATAAATAGATAAATAAATAAATAAATAAATAAATAAATAAATAAATAAATAAATAAATAAATAAATAAATAAATAAATAAATAAATAAATAAATAAATAAATAAATAAATAAACACATTGACTTTGACCGTTAGACAGATGTTCTCTTGTCAATCGATTTTTTGCTAACAAAGACCCACAAAACCTAGATTCTGACTACAGATGTTAAAGATGTAATTTACTACATATAGGAATAAGATTTATACACATTTTTGATAAAAGAGTTCCACAATAGAAATTTTTCTGGCGAAAGTTGCGGATTTCCATCGCAGTATTAGAATGCTTTCTCTTTACGGGAAGGTAAAAATGTTATGATTGAAATCAATTGCAGATTCTTAAACATTTGAACAATTTTATGGTGAAGAAAAATAGTAAATTGTAAGAAGAAAGATAATTTTCAAACAATTATTATTGAAATAGTTTACTTCTTTAATAATAAGCTAGCAAAATTGTAAATGTCTCGGACAACATGCAAATGGTTCAACCAAGACACCATAAAAATGTCAATGATCGGATTCAGAACAAACCCTATGTATACATATGTACTTGCTTTAATAACTATTCTCATAGATCTACGTAATTTGTTAGATTTTTCCAGTAATACTAATAAAAGTGCAGGTAAAGAAAAAGTAAATGGTATGAATAAAAGGTAGCGCGTATGACACGTAAACCCTTTATCTTCTTAAGGCCCAAAGTCGGGTAAAACTAGTACTGCGGTTGAAATGTCGCGTTGCTTAGGCGCTGGCTCGTATTCATAGCACCCGCGAAATATTCGTGAGCTCTGCGTCCGCTGCAATGCGTTGGCAGCCATTACCATGATGAATGCATCTCATCGACTTAATAATTTCGTTCGAAATGAAGTGCAGAGTCAACACCGATTAGAAATTGATGTTTGCAGCTTCACAGAAACGCTCGCTCCACTGCTACCTCCTATTTAGATTCGGTGACGTAGACCGAAATGCAGTTATTTTGCGGCACGAGTTCAAACACATCAGTTTCCCTGTGTCGTTTCATTCGGATTCCGATTTTGCTTGCTTAAAATTCAGCTCTCCATTTGCAGTAGTATTGCTAGATGAACCCAGAAAATTTGTAGGCGAGCGAAGTTGAACCACGGACAGAAAATGCGATAAAAAAGGCAAACTTTACCAAATCTTCTCTTTAACGACGGACGTGCACTGTATACATATATTATGAAATGCATTTAATAGGTATATTACATTATGGTTTTCAATATATTAATTTTAATTGATTAAGTGATTTTTTCGTGTTTCCGGGCACGTCAACTGCTTTGGTCATTAGTCCCGTTAGTGTAGTGCATGTTTTTCCTCGGGAGATGGCGGTGATCTTCCCCCGCTGGATGGCGACCTACCGTCGGCTAGTGGGGTTTCCTCTTAACTAGCACCCTCCCACCAACGGGGCACCGCCCCTGCCGGGACAAGCTCTAAGCTCCCGACCGGTCTCTCGGAATATGTGGTAGTGTAGTGCATGTTAGTGTAAGTGTGTGTGTAAAAGGAGGGGATAGGACAAGGAAGAGGAAGGAAAGATCGCGCGCGATCCGTGGCCCGTTTGGTAGGGTACACCTCCGGCATTCGCCTGGTGTTGATCGGAGAAACCACGGAAAACTACCGATCAGAGCAGCCGGCCGCTAGAATTCTCCTCCAGACAGCGACTGAATTCGACCTAGCTGAACAGCTAATGTCGAAAATGATGCCGCCGTAAGGACTCGAACCTAGGACCTCCCGGTCAGAGGCGTTGCAGTGACATCAGTTGATGCACTGAGCTCCCGGTCATTACATTAATATACCCACTCATTCTGACTTCTTTTCTATATTTTCCTTCCTTCTCATTGTGTTTGTTCTTTTTCCTTATTTTCTTTTATCCTTTATCTTCTTAGTGTTTCCTTTCCATTTGCTTATTCTTCTCCTGCCTTTTCCCTTTTTGTTTACTCTTCCTCTTCTCTTTTAATCTTCTTTCTTTCCTCCTTTCTATTTATTTCTGTTTCTTCACTTTACTTATCGTTGATGGTGATGGGGACGAGGGATGAAAGATGAAAAATAATTATAATGAGAGATAAACGACGGAAAGAGAGGATCACTGAATCACCACCTAAAAACTTGTTAGGAGCCCACTTTGTATACCACAAATACTACAGATATTGAAAACGATTCGGTACACACAGGCGAAAGGCGAACATGAATGCAACCCCATTAATCGCTTCTTTCTTTTTTAATTACTAGTGTCATGCAGCACAAAAACAAAACTACCCAAAATGGTTTACCAAATAGTAGCAGGTCCGCTGCTCAAGAACAACAAATGATATACTCTCTCAGAACAATGCAATAAATTACAAGTTTTAACAAACAGTCTTTCTAAATACTGCAATGACCTAATTCAGTGTATATTCAGGACAACAGTTCATTACGTACCAAGAATGTAATTCTCTTCCCTGGAGCCTACTGTATGAAGTCAGCTGTGGCGTAAGCAGTGACACACTGAGGTGAGAATTGAGTCGGTACGCGCAGTGGGAGAATATTTGCATTTTTCAGTCAAAATCGAAAAAGTTTCATTATTTTTCGTTTTTTTTCTGGATCTTGTGGATATCTAAGAAATCCAGAAACACCTCTCACGTGGCTGAAGGGTGCATTGCTTTCTTTTAATTTCAGTGCGCATTGCAAATTAATGATATAGATTTGAATGATATAAAAATATCTATCTTTTAAGGGATAAAAATTGCGTCAACAACGCATTGACAAAAAATTTTTTTTTCATTACTGACAGTGAATCTCCCAAGTAAATAAAACTGCTTAAACCCACACTGAATATAATATTTTATATTTTGAAGTAATGCTTCGGGATTTGGCAACAAGTTTGGGTACTAAAGAAAAGCAGGAATAAATGTAATATTTTTGACTGAAAGTTCTGAAGTGTATGGATTAGATTATTTAGATTTTTACAAAGTGATGACATTTGATTTTTCTGTTCTTGGAATTCATTTGAAAAAGTTTAATAATTATTTTTGTAGTAAAAAATTAAATTTGTTAAACAAGTTAATCATTTTACAACTTATTTCATATTGGAATTATTAGAAGACTTACTTTGCCCCCAAATGGGATAACATGTTACTGATAATTGTTTCTCAATTAGACCGTTTTTGTGACAAATTTTGTTTTCTTACATAAATGTATTGAATATAAACAATTTAATTTTAATATTAGAGAAAAGTTATAATCCGCAAAATGTAAGTAGTATAACGTAAAGAATCAGTTTTTTATTTATGTAACTGATGTAAAGTAATCATGCAGTCGAATTCACATCCAAAACGGCTAGCCTATGCTAAGGCACTCAATGCATTATGGGGGTTTGCATGAATCCGTGGAAATCATAAACGACAAATTACAACTGTATGGATATTACGCCATTATCTTTTACACATGAAACGAATCGTTTGTATCTACAAATGATTATTTGCAGTTTGCCAGGTCATGCTCATTTACATACGTCCATTCGCTCCTTACTCAGAAACAGCTGTTTGCACGTTTACATCGTTTTGCTAATCGACGCCATTCGCACATCATTCTGGGCAACGCGCGTGAAGTCATTCTGCGATGGCGCTGTAATGATCATTTTCGGTAAACTCATCGTGTCTCATAAGGTCACAATGAATCTCGATGATTTTGGTTTGACTTGTACTGTTAATAGACGCAATGGATGAACGTATGTTTTAACACTTCGTCGTCATCATCATCATCATCATCATCACAGAAATACAGATCATAGACAACCGGACATTCTCTCTACCTTATTCTGTTCTTCTCAGCCTTCTACGGGTCTCCATTGCAGTCTCTTCTTTGAATATCGATCGTTATACAATGTGCTGACATGTTTTAAGTGCAGCCCTCATAGATGTCTTTCATCTTGGTAAGTTCTCAGCATTTTCCTTCTTAGTTCTTGTCTCTCTACTGATCATCCAACGTCTTGGAAGCCCAGTGGGCCTTATTCGAAGTTAAGTGCGACATTCATGTTTTCTTAGTATTATGTTTCTGCTAGCGTGTTTTATTTTTCTTTGCGTGTAGCCTTTGTGTATTGAAAATATTTTTTCTTTCAAATATATTGATTGTAATTTTATTTTGATACACAAGTTATTCATAATTTGTATGTTAATGTTTTTCTTTACAAGATGAGACAATATTTTCCAACAATGTATTTTTGATGAATATTCCAATTCGTAAAGTTAAAGAAACAATCGCTCTCAAAATCTTTTATTTTATTGGACTCGCATGGAAGTTTGATAAACAATTGTAGCACATTAAAAGATGAGAATCATCTTGTCTGTTCATGTAACACGGCACTATCCGGACAGGCAAGATCAATCGCATGCTTGTAGCAGAAGTCTTCAACATCACGTACATCACATCATGTCAGTCTTTACAACATCAATAGAAGAAATTTAAACGGGATATGGTTTTTCAGCTCATATTTCTGAAGAGAAGTATTCCTGGCGTGCTGAAAGTTCAGGTTCTAGGTCAGTTTTGTGATACCTGCCTGACGGTAATAAAAAAGATTGCCATTTTGTAGGGGTCATTTCCATTTCTCTGAATTATGAATGTTCATCAACACAACGCCGACCTTGTAAATAATGCAGAGAGCAGAGCAAACCTACAAATATGGCTACAGGTCACTTGCATCGTAGATATTGCCTCTTTTGTAGTTTCAAGAGCCCACAATTGAAATGCACGAGGAGAAAACTCTTGAGCTATGTTGACAGTATATTGGTAATTTCTTCCATTTAATGAAAAATTGAGTTTCAGGATGAGTCCAAAAACAACGAAATTAAGTGCAATTATTCAAGGTGTTCCGGAAACAATGACAAAATTAAAAATCAAATTATTGCACTGTTACCAATCCCTTGATAGTAGTAACTGATATTATAAACAATGTGTAAACCTTCTGAAGAAAAAGGTATAATGAAGTGTTCACCGATTAATAATTGAAAAGTCTATTTTATAAAATGCAATGCGTAAGGAAAACAGATATTAAATTCATAGAAAAAGTCTACTACAAAAAACTACTACATCAATAAATTTATTGTTCCAAAAAGAAAACCTTAATATTGCCTAGATTTTTTCTGTAATATTTCTTATCCTTTTTTATAAACAAATACTAAAATTGCTACTCCTTCGATCACTAGAGACTAATTTCTCTTAGAAACGACCGAGAGCGGTAGCTCAGTGCATCACCTGATATCACTGCAGCATCTCTGATCGGGAGGTCCTTGGTTCAAATCCTGACGGCGGCAGGATTTTCGAGACTGACTTTCTTGCTAGGTCGAATTCAGTCGCTGTCTGGAGGAGAATTCTGGCGGCCCGCTGCTCTGATAGGTAGTTTTCCGTGGTTTCTCCGATCAACACCAGGTGAATGCCGGAGCAGTACCTTAACAAACGGGCCACGCACCGCGCGCGATCTTTCGTTCCTCTTCCTTGTTCTATCCTCTCCCCTTACACACACACACACACATTTACATACGTACACACCCCAGGCACTAAACAACCACGTATTCCTGGGGAGACTGGTCGGAAGATTAGAGCTTGTCCCGGCTGGGGCAGTGACCCACTGGTGGGAGAGTCCTGATTAGGGGGAAACCGCACTAGCCGACGGTAGGTTGGCGCCGGATTTCGCCATCCAGCGGGGAAATCACCGCCACCTCCCGAGGAATAAACATGCACTGCACTTAAGGAACTAATGACCTAGGTAGTTGACGCGTCCGGAATGACTACCAACCAATCAATAATTGAGAAAGTCGGTTGTATAAAATGCAATGTGTAAGGAAAACATATTAAATTCATAGAAAAAGTTGTAATTACTACATCAATAGATTTATTGTTCCAAAAAGAAAACCTTAATATTGCCTAGATATTTATTTTCCTTCTTTATAATAAAAATAGTAAAACTGCTACTCCTTCGATCACTAGAGACTAATTCCTCTTAGAAATCGTCGTGCCGTGCCGTGCCGTGCCGTGCCGTGCCGTGTCGTGTCGTGTCGTGTCGTGTCGTGTCGTGTCGTGTCGTGTCGTGTCGCGTCGCGTCGCGTCGCGTCGCGTCGCGTCGCGTCGCGTCGCGTCGCGTCGCGTCGCGTCGTGTCGTGTCGTGTCGTGTCGTGTCGTGTCGTGTCGTGTCGTGTCGTGTCGTGTCGTGTCGTGTCGTGTCGTGTCGTGTCGTGTCGTGTCGTGTTGTGCCGTGCCGTGCCGTGTCGTGCCGTGCCGTGTTGCGTCGTGTGGAGGAGAACGGCCCTCCTCCGTCGCAGTGTGCGCCACGCAGCATGCGTAGTTGACGCGTCCGCGTGAAGCCGCCTCTGCAGTGAGCGCGTTCTCGGGTTAATAGGTAATTACAGCCACGCCACGAGGCGTAGTTGCGCTCCGTATTTCATCCGCCACTCCATTCATTTTACGCGATACATCACATGACGTGCTCGTATAAGGCAGAGAACGCATTAGGTTGCTAGGAGATGCGTGTGCGTTCACATATTTTCAATAATTATTTAAAACTGCCAGGTGCCATATTTATTCGTTAAAATAGTCATGAAGCCGTATGTGCTTTAATTATAAGTTAATTTTTAACTAAGAAATTAAATGTTGAATTACATCGTACGTGGTGTATAGGAAGATCGAAATTCGTCGGCAATTACATCAGTGTATAGCACGCATAACGTGCGTGGAGGAAAGTCTGCAAATGGAGGTGAAATGAACGCATATATCTGGAGTTTCGAGGTCGACGCATTATCAACACAAGCTAAGTGGATGAGCCTGAGAATGTTATTTATGTCAAGAAGATGACATGACATGACTTTTTGGGAAGATAAAATAATACCAATTGTTTTGAAAGCAAAAATCTGAATGACCATTTCCGATCCCCCGCCCCTGTGAAGACATGTATGCTGAAAGGTAATGATGATGATAATCAGCTGCATAATTAGCATTAAGGTGAAATGGAATAAGAGGAAGAATAAATGGGAGAAATCTTAGGAAACCTGCTGCAATGCCGCTTTGTTCACTACGAATTCCGGTCGAATGGGAGAACGGTCGAAGCGAGAACCTGCGGTGAAAGGCGAGCAATGTAACTTCTATATTATGGGTCACCTCCTCTCCGATAGTCATTGCTTGTATGCGATTGCTTTTTCCACATTTTCTCTAATTCCAGGTGGATGCCAGAACAAAATACTATTAGTCGAGTACCAAAAGGGTGATGAAAACGACTGTTCCTACATAGTTTTTTTCTCGAACTTTGCTTAGTTCTTACCTCATAATTTGAGTTTTTTTTAATTATGAGAACCATTCTTAAACCTAAATAAAAGTTTCGTGTTTCAACCCTAATTTGAGGTTTACAAAAAAATAAAAAATCGAAACCATCGCCCTGCGTAATCACTTCGTTGAAACTCCGGTGTTCTCTTACAGTCAGTCCATAAACGCATTGCAAATCAAATTTTAGTACCTATAGATGTAGAGAACAGTTGTGCGTTTTGGCTAACATAGTGTTGTCGAATAAGTTCTTCCACAAGAAAAAGGTATTTTAATGTAATATTTCGCTATGAATAATAAACCAACAAAATGAAGTCTACTGTTTGCCAAATTTTTTTAGTAATTTTATATTCCATGTGGCATGTGAGTATATTCGTATCCTGCATAAGGAAATGTGTCAAACCTTTAAGTAAAAGCAAATGACGAAAATGGGGCTTAGTATTCGCCATATTGTATGTTTAGTCACTTTGTTCCTATTGACATTCACTCTGTCCAAACAAATATAAGCATACGTCGCATACGAATATAAATCGAATCACTCTCAGGAGAGATAGCACGAAAGAAACACCATCACGAAAAACATCGCGCTCATTTCTGTTTCACACATCGAGCAAAAATAGATGTGCCCATCTGTTTTCCTGTGGATATAACCGCAAATACAGAAAATGTTCAAAATATTTATGACCTTGCCATATCTCAAAAACTGAAAATATTTTAACACAAATTCGCAGAATTTTTGCGATTGTAATGTATTGCTATATACACGTAGCATTCATTCTGAAATATGCAAAATGTTCCTTCAATTCAATGGCAATTTATTCTGAGCCCCGCCATTTACCCGATCTCCCATCAGTGTTCTCCAGATATCGGAATCGCATTGATATACGTCTGTTAAATAACGAAAGTGGACCGCATGAACTTTTATCTACTATTTTCCTCCAGTTCTATCTATACGCCAAGTCGATGATGTAATCCCTCATCTGGAAGGAGTGCAAGAGAATCATGAGATGCAAGTTGAAGATTATTCAAATGAATCTTCACAAAATGAAAATGAAGAAGAAATGGTGGAGGAAAGAGAAGAACAAAAGGGATAGTATATGTTAGATACTTTTGGAAGATTCTGTGTGTGCAATGTAATCGAGGATGCCCAAATAGGAATAGGAATATTATGAACTGTATGACACCAAATCTCTAAACTCTGTGCGATTAACTCTCCATTGACCGACCCCTCCCAGACGGACGCCGTTGGTCAACGGTCAGCGCTGGGATCCTTCTTGGTCTCGACGTACACTGGCGCCAATTTTACTACTTTCTTTCTAATGTACATCATTGAAATTAACATCTTCCCATTCAATACTTATAATTTTAAAATACAAATATTACAATGGCCATTAAAAGAGCAAACAACACGATGTACTTTTGTTTTAGTTATTTTTTGTTCTGAAAATTATTTGAAAATTTTCTTTTTAAAGATTGTAATTAGTAACAGAATTCTTTTGAATGAAACCAGCTTTATTTTATTTATCGCACTGTGGTTTTATGGATTTAGTTCTAGAAACAAATAGGCACATTTAATTATTTCATTTTGTATCAGTTGTGATTATTGTATATCACTTAAAATAAAAAAAGAAATGTGAAATGAACTGTAAACGAATTAACGTCTTTTATTCTCGCACTTCACTAAAATAACTACACTCGCGCGCGTTCTTCAAGGACGTGCGAGATGGACAATCACATATTTTTTTCTTCGGTCTTAATGCAATACCCTAATCAACGTGTACGTCTTTTTGTCTGCAAAATAGGTGATGAACTATATGTATACAGGACGTGTCTGAAAGCTACTAGGCCAAATCCATTCTTCAGCTCCCATCCTCCGCCTAAAGACTAATTTTTTGCAGCGTCTTTGTCATTTGGAAATTTAGTAACATTTAGTGTGGAATTAGAGCTAAATTGGCAAATAATATAACAGGAGTTGTTTCGCTCCACAGTTGAACTTTGTATAGTTTTGAGGGTCATGCAATTCTGGTATATTATGTGCCGTAAAACGAAAGTTTTTGTACTATTGATAACGAAGGGCAAGAAGATTGACAATTATACTTCATCCAGAGACAAGAAAAGTACTGATTTTATTTTTTATAAAAACAAAAAAGCAGGAATAAAAACGAAGAATAATCTGAATCACAATTCCTCTCTTTCAATAATAACAAACAGATATTGAATTTCCCCGTTTAAATCGACGCTAATGTGTTGTATAAAAATTGCAATATGAGAGGCAGTAACGCAGAAGTTCGACGGTTGATTTTAACTGAATTCGAAACCGCTGTGCTCATTTTCACGCAATTGTAACAAAACCAAAAGCTGCTGACAGCTGGATATGCAGGTGCTAGCAATACTTCAATGCCATACTCCTAATACATTTCTAGGTAGCATGACTGATTTTCAAGAATCTATTGTCATTATAACTTGCAATAGAAAAAAAAATAAAGTAAAGGTGAGAGCAGCATTCACCCGTCGACCAATAGCGGATTAAATTAATCAAATATAGACTTACTACGCCGCAATTTATAGAATAGCCATCCGCAATTTATATTTAAAACTCTTCCGGGTCACCGCTCGGGGAAAGTGAAGTGTCATTCGAAGGGTGATAGTCTACTGGCGGGAAACGACATTTTTTAATTCTTCCAGAACATCTCAAAACAATTCTCAGAAGGAAGGATTGTAAGCACTTAAATCACGTTTGGGACAGGAAACGTACAGGCACCTTCAATGACGATCAGTACCGATGAAGAAGAACCGTTTCACTCCAGTTTTAGCCAGTTTTGTCTGGTAAAATTTTAAGGAAAACATATTTTGGGGAATTTCAATGCACCAACAGTAGTTAAATACTGTGAATTACATTTCCTGCAAAATATGAATTCCTACGACTTGGTTAATTGACGAAAATTGAAGAATTGACATTGACGGATTGACGAAAATTAAAATTAATTTTACCCGAGTAAGGACGAGTTAGTCATTTCGGTATACAATTTATTTTTATTATGAACCTTCATTTTAAAATTAACGTATTTGACATGTTTAAAATTAACATTTTTTACCTAACAATAGCGGCTAGCTAATCTAGAATGTAGTATTGACCGGCTTGTCTTATCATGATCTACTGAATTATCCCAATTTCTTTAAAATATTAAATTCTGTAAAAAAAGCCAAAAACCAAAAAAATGCGTCTATGTATCTTAAAACGTTCAGAGAATATTCATGATTGATGCTCTTATTGAAAACCCTGAATGGCAAACTATTGGCATAAAATAAATATTCGAGGAAAATGAACAAAAAATAAATTAAAGGAAGAGATAATTACAAAGTCATTTCCCCCGTGATATATTGTTAATTTGGCCTGCAAACACGTTAATTTTTTTACTTGTATTTGCTTTTGTCTAGTCATTTTTGTCCGGGTGGACATAAAATAAATTGATGTCATCGAATCTGTTCTCTGATAAAGCGGCTAATTAGTTTCTGGAAAAATTGCGTCTCTGCTTATTGATAGATAGCATAGTCATTTACTGCATACTGTGGTTTGGCAGATCGGACAGTGACGAAGGCTAAAACACAAACAGTTAACGAGTCGTGGCCGCTCAGAAAGGAGTAATTAATGTTCAGAGGACTACTTCAATATGTGGCAACCGCAATACGTTGCTGATGATAGTGAAAATGTCAAAATCATTTTGTGTAATAAGATTTAGAAACGTACCATGATATATACAATCGTATTTATCCAAGGTAAATAATGAAAATCCCCATCAAATAAATCCCTTAATCGATATACAAAATGTATATTTCCAGTAATCAACAAGGGTTCGAATTAATGATGGTGCACGTGCTCATGTTAACCTCCACGACACTGAATAGACACTTCTTATGGGACTGACGTCAGTTAGTTTTCTTTCAGTTTCTGTGTGCAATCGTAAATTGATAAGAGAGCTTTTGTATTTTTTCCTATTTCCCGGGTGTCTAACGAATTGAGACACCTTTCGCGATGTCAGAGACTTCATATTTTTCTCTCAATGTCGGCGCGTATTGGAAATTAACAATATTGGTATTATCTGAAATTAAGAAAATGTATATTCAAACAATTATAATAAATATTATTTTGTCCTTAAAAGTTACGTAAAAAACAAGCAAAATATTTTGTTCTATGGGCCATCTTTTCGTAGTTATTTATGAAACATCTAAATAATATTTTAACTCTCACATGAGAGCAACTTGACACACTCCATGATAATCTCACTGATGTACTCTTTTATGATTTTTTATTCAAGTGAATGTACGATATTGATTTCAGCTTTGCACTAGAACTATTATTGTTTCACAAATTGTTATTTCCCAAAAATTCTGAATTGTTCTGATAGTAGCCTTCAAGTCAATTCAAAACGAAAATAAAAAGGTTTTCCAGCTTTTCGGGAAACTCTGAATCTCTTAATAGGTAAAATATTTATATTTTTCTTCTTCTTGATTCAACAACAGCCTTTTTATCATTTCAATTCAGAAAAATACTTTAGACATACTTCTTTGATTACGTACTACAATATTTTACCTAGAATCTTTAAGAAACATTTGGATATTTCAGTATACGAGAGAAAGTGCTTGATGAGAGAAGTGAGATATAACGCGTAAATTTGCGTTATTTATTTCAAAAACTAATTAAATAATGAGATATTTCATCTCGGCATCGCCGTGCCAAAAAGCTGACCTCCGATTCACACTCCAATACTCGAGGAACTCCAGATCGTAATCATGAATCGCATCGACCTGTGGACTCAAGCCCACTAACGGTCTTAATTGTATTCCATTCCGTCGCGTAATCTCTTGGAGTGCAATTGCGGGTTATGCTTCACTAACCTGCAGCGTCTCTGCAAAATAGGGAAGCGGTGGAGACTAAGAGGAGATGGAGGACTAGGAGGATGCGGCGGGGGAGAAGGCAGAGGTGGGGAGGTGACGGAGGTTGAGAAGGAGGCGAAGACAGGGAACAGACAAGATGAGGGAGGCGCTGGAGGGAAGGCGGAGGCGTGGGAGTCAGACAAGGCAAAGGTGATGGAGGTGAACTGTGAGATGTAAAATTCGAAGGTGGAAGAGGCGCTGGAAGTAGTTGAAAGGGAAAGTGGAGGTGAAGGTGGAAGGAGAGGTGAAGGTGAAGTTATACAGGGAGCCGGATGTGCAGTTGGAAGGGGAGGTGAAGGTGTAGTTGGAAAGGGAACTGGAAATGAAGTTGGAAAGGGAACCGAAGATGAAGATGGATGAGGAGACGGAAGTAAAGTTGGAAGGGAAGGCAAAGATGGTGACGAATGCAGCGGTGGCAATAGATGTAGATGTGGAGACCCAGGTACAGGCGGAGGAGTTAGGTGGAGGTGGAGTCTGAGATCACGGTGGATACAGGTGCCACCGTAAATGGTCGCGGGGGCGGCGGGAGGCGGGGGCGGAGGCAGAGGCGCTTGCCAATGGCTTTATGCATATTCATTCCAGATGAGCCTCTCCTCTCTTTCCGATGGCCGCTGCAGATGAGGTCGTGTCTCTGAAGTCCATATCGAAATGGCATCGGCTGCGAGAGCTCGTTATTCGCAAGTTCTATACGTGGCGTGTGTGCGGGACGATTCAATTATGGAACGCTGTTCATATGTGATTATAAACTTCGTTCAATGTGTGTTCCCCGGATAACGAAACGTTGAGGGAGAAACGAGCTTTTTGTCTTAATTGTACCCCACAGGATTGTTGTTATAAAAACCAATATGCTTACAAATATTTGTTTGACACGTAAGCCTTTGTAATATATTGACGTGTGTGTTACTCGTTCAAACGATATCGTTACAGAATCTACTCATTCCAAGTTTTCTGCTTTGAACAATCATACAATTTTATATTACAACTAGTGATAAAAGAGAATGATTTCACTCGGCATTTTATTAGGGGATCTGCATTTGCAACAACTATGTATTAACTGTATTGGGATAATAGTATAATAAATTCATTTATTAAAATCAGTGAAATGTTTTAGATTATTTAAGTGAATGAATTTTAATCTTAGATAATTTAATATACTGAAAGATTATTGATTTTGCATCTTGGTCTGAAGAAACTTTATGATTCACTATTTGATCATTTACGGTCCCATCTAATATGTTATATGTAGAAAGAATATCTTTTCGTACTTCAATAGAGCTTAACACTGCGTTTTAAAGACTCTTCTAGAAAAACTTTTCATCCTAGCCAGCTAAAAATTGCGGTCGCGATATTAATTCTGTAATCTCTGGGGAATCTTTTAACGCACGGCAGCATAACTTTCCATTTAAAACGTAATACCACGGGGACACCGCTGCGTTTTGCAATTTTTACTTACACCTCCCAGCAAAGCAAACATTTCAGAGTAGCTCACTGGAGCGGAAAAAAACTAAGAACACAGGTCCGAAAAATGTTATATTGCAAATGTCACTGGCAGCACCGAGTCAGAAGTTTCTTCAAGGATATATTTCTCCACGAGGCATTCACTCTTCAAAAAATCCCTTTATACTCTGCAATAAGCAGAAAGTTCAATTGAAGTTGTGAACTTAAAAATTTCATGCAAACATTTGTGACGGTCGTTTTTATGAATAATTCCTCAAACGCAACACGTAAAATATCGACTTCAAAAGTCACACGAAAGTTTAAAAAAGGTAATACCGTAAGAGGATACTAATTATAGCGTGCTTGAAAAAACAATTCCTAAACGCTTGAGATACAGAGATTTAGCAGAGAAACAGAATGAGCTAATCCATTTCTATGGGAACAATACGGCGAGTTCTGACGTCGAGAAGCAGAAAAGAGACATTGCTCCACTGCACGAAGTAATGAGTGTCATACTCCTTTAAGGATTTGAAAGAGAGACGATTATACAAGCCAAATGGCAAGAAAAAGGCAGCAGAGATGAAATTCCTAAGGCGAAACTGGTATTTACTTATATGGCATTTATGAACTAGAAAGGAAAAGGAAAATAATAATGGCAAAACGTTCCATACATAATGTCTCTATCACTGCCAGACGTTACCGCAGTAAGCGCATAACACATCTTACGAAGATGTCAGAATCCAAAATGGCCAATACAGCATTTAATTAATTAACTGTCAATAAGAAGATGAACTGAAGCTTGGGCCACAACAATCAGTTGAAGCCCGAACAGTCCAATAGCAATACCCCATCAAATTGATAACGATTTATAAAAAGCTTCTGCATAGGTCAGGCTTTTTGTTACACTACAGAGATAACAACGTCCATAGTGGATGCTGAGCAGAGCAATCCCGAAATAAACAGTTCAATGTATTATAAATCGTAAAAGACAATATATAATTCAATATAAATCTGAAAAGTGCAATTTTATGCAATAAGGCCTACACTCAAATGTTCTTAAACATGCCCTTTGAAAGTGCGAATTAATCAACTAGACTCTTAAATTCGTATTGAAAAATCAAATCTAGACTTCCCTCACTATGCTGAACAAGAATGCTATTGGATATCAATTCGAGGCCTAATTATGATGTTCATATGAAACTTATTTCGTTAATAACCCGCTATTAGTCGACAGGTGAGCGCCGCAATCCCCTTTCCTTTCAATTCCATCTATCCCAAGTTATAATGCGTAACAATAGACTCTTGAAATTCCGTCTAACTTCCTAGAATTGTATTAGAAATTGAACAATGAAGAATTTCAATCATCACAAAGGTTCAGTTATCAGCGAGCCGTTGTTTTTGTTACTTTCTAGCCTCAGCTTACACAGTACAGAGGAAGTTAAGTAATGCTGCGCGAAAAAAACGGAAAATGTTCGGCAGAAAACTCTTATTACAGGGCCCTGGTAACAAAAAAAATGAACAAATCCAGTTGTTAAATATACAAAAAATCTTCTAACACGTGACGTAACCAGAATCCATGTTTTGTGGGTCCTCGATACTGAAAAATTGATTGACGGCCAAACGTCTGCCCGTTCTCTCTCCGTCTGTGAACAACGCAAGTGGTGAAAGCCACTTTTCTCCAAAATTGATATTTCCCAATCAATCTGGCTAGTGCCTCGAATCCTTCAATTTAAAACTGAAATTTTAATATTGTGGTGATTTACACGAAGCTTCTAGGACAGTTTCCATTTTTTCAAAAAATGTCTCCCACGTTTTTATTAAACTTTGTTATTGGATAGCGAGAGAAGCGTTTAAAAGAATGGTGCAGGTCTCATATTCGTTGAATACCCGGATTTTTCAAAAATTGCAAAAGTTCCATTTTTTTCGGCATCTTCCTCCAACTACAATTATGAAGATTGAAATTTATTTCCGTTAATGAAATCTGTTCCTTAAAAATTGGTTTTTAAATAAAATCATGTATAATTTTTCGAAAAGTTTTGCTTTACAAATTATGACTGAGACGTGTTAATTCGGAGAGAAATTGCCGTGCAAATAGTATTACGTAAGCATTACTAACATCAAGAACGTATGTGCTGTTGTAGCACCACTAGTTGCTTCTGCGTAAAAAGTTAGCGCCCTACTCACCGTCAACCCTTCCGTGTATGAAATGTATTCTTTTATTGCTATTTTTAGTTTAACCCTTCAGCATTGATCCAAACAGGCAAGTACCTTATCGGTTTATTACTCTGTTACTGAAAGTGCGTCATTGTACATCATATTATCTTTCGTTTTTATTCCCGCATTTTGTGGTTTTTATAAAATATAAAATCATATACTTTTTCTTGTCTCACCAAGAAGTGTAGTAGCTAAGCTTCTTTCACGTGGCCATTAGTAGTAACAAAGCATGGTTTTGTGGTACATAAGAAACTAGAATGTGTTACCCTCAAAACCGGACATGGTTCTACCTGTAGACGACTGGGTCGAAACAACTTGGCTTATACGATGAGCTCTTAAGGATTTAATATCATACTAAATGCTGTTCAATGTCACAAATGACAATGTAATTGCATAAGATTCGTCTTCAGACACGAAACAGTAGCGAAATAATGAAAAACTAAAGCCTAGCAGCTGTCAGACACGTCCTGTTTACACATCGTTTATCACCCATTTTGCAGACAAGAAGTGGGACGCGATGACTAAAGTATTGCATCATGAGCGTAGAAAACTTGTGTCAATGCCTTTCTCGAGTGACCATAAGGAACATATTTTCATTGTAACAATTTGTTATTGAGTTTAAAATAATAAATATTGAATTAAATGATTTTTTAAAGATGTACAGTATAAAGAAAACAATTTTGTAAAAATGTATCAATTTACGTTAGGATCGTGGGTGAGCATACGTGGCACTCACTGTCGATCACCTCAGTCCCTCTGGGAGAGGTTGTCCAACGGACGGATAACTATTACAATTTCAAAGAAGTCGTTATCACTCTCAATTCGTCACGGAGGCTGTCATCTTGAAAACTCATCACTAGGGGGCGGATTTTAATAAAATGTAATTTTTTTCTTTTCCCTTTAGAACAATGCCGTTTAGCACAGAAACTCATTTTATGTTGTGACAAAAGGAAATGACCCATTTTTATACGTCATTTTTTGCATGTTTTATCAATTTCGGTCGAGTCATTTTTTAACTTTTTCGTTAATTTTTAATGCACTTTTCTCTTCTTTAATAGATTTTAATGTCACTTTAATGGTACTTGCTTCAAATAATATTTACGAGATGCAACAAATGTTCTCCACAAAATTCCTGAGTACCTACACACGGTAGACTATTCCATTTCTTTGCTCAGAAGTTGTAATGCCAACCATTGTGAGTATGTAATCTGAGGTTTCTGTGACGTCTGTCAGCGTCATTGGCGGTTCAGCCGATTTCGAGATAACTAAAGAGAGAGTTTCTGGTAAAGAACAGTCCAAAACAAAAGTTTGAAAGCAGAGTTCTCTTGAATTAATATAAGAAGCTTCGATTACATCATTAACATATTCAACAGTTTAAATTGTTCATCTCAAATGGTTTTGATAACATTTTTAGGTCATTTTTCATTGCTTTTAGGACATTTTAAAAACATTTTAAGAGCATTTTATTGATCATTTTTGGCGATGTTTTAGTTCATCAACATCGACCCCCTACTCATTACCATACAGTGCCTGTAAACTTAAATTTTATGAATATTTAATGTTTATTAATAATGGTGTTATGTTCATGAATAGATTTCTATTAACACTGCTTAATTAAACCTGCACATTTTTCAATAATTCCTATCATTTCAAAACAGGTATGGCCGGGTTCCAATGTGAAGTAAAATTAAAAAGGAACACTTAAACGAACATTGATATTCATCTCTGTTACCGATGTTCAAAACCAATTCTGTTCTATTTTGAATTTGCATAGAAATGCGATTTGTCGGTATATTTCCTGTGGTACCACCTGCCCCTCATTTCACTGCATTATCGACATTATCGATATTCATCCTTTTTAGACATTTCCCTATAATTTCTGAACTAAGAGACGGAAAACAAAAGAAAAAGACAAAAATGAATACCCAAAACATTTGCAAATAATTTTATAACCGAAAAGAGAACACCTTGTAAAACAATATCATAAAATATACCCCATAAACCATTTGTTCTTACCTTTTGCTCCCGCTTAATGAATTTTAATTAAAATAATAGAGAATAATATTAGTTGGTTGATCTCGTCCTGTATCAGAATTACTTGACAGAAAAAATTCACAAACTTTTGTGAATTTGTGACTTACGCAGTAGAAAGAAAGTTATGTAATGCTGCGCGAAAAAAATGGTGAATTTTCGGCATAAAAACTCTTATTACATGAGCCCTGGTTACGAAAAGTGGATAAGTTCAGTTTCTAAATTTAGAAAAAAATTCTCTAATACGTGGTGTAGCGAGAATCCATGTTTTGTGGGTTCTTGATACCGAAAAATCGAATGACAGCACTAGATGCATGAACATCAAAATAGCTTACGATTACAATATCGACAATTGATTCATTATCTCCACTATATTATTTACAATTATTATTAATTATCATATTATTATTGTTACAATACTATTCTTATTAGCATTACTTATCTTTTTCGAATACAAAGGTTTGACAATGTATTTAGTATGTTGTGGATGAATTTTGACAGAACATTAAATACTGAAATAACTGTTAATTCCAAATCCTTTGATCAAACTAAATCATTTCAATGAAATTAAAATTGGTACAAATTATATCTAAACATTACCAATCTCTAAAAGGAAACAATTAACACAGCGGAACATGAATCAGCTTCCATAATGCAACGTATAATAATGAAACCAACTCCTTGTGTAATGCGTCAATGTAACTTTAATAATTTACCAAAATTAATTTCAAAAGCGAATACCGAATATTAGTTGTGTATTTCATGCCAATACAAGACAGAGATGATTATTTAATATATTTTAATTATAGAACTTCATAATCCACCTAAACGTGGGGTAAATTAATATGGAGCAACATTTTTATTTATTGCAAATCATACAATGGACTCAGGAAAGATAGACACAGGATACCATGGACGCAGGGAAGACATGGCTAACACTAGTCTATTAGGTTTCTCGTATCCCTCCTGAAAGTGATCGGTAGAAACGATGAAAGCGACCGATCAGAACAGTCCGCCGGCAAGGACTTCATACCCTGTTTGAAATTCAATTACCGTCGAAACTCGAGAACCTTCTGCACCGAAGAAATTCAATTGCAAACTTCTGACTGCGAGTACATACGCTATTTCATTTGCTATTTCTTGTGGTCGAAAATTTGAATGTGAACTACTTAGAACTTTCTACGATAGTCGAATATAAATATTCTTTTCCGACCCTGCTTCTGGAGGTATGCAAGAGTAATTTTGGTGTAGCATCTGCTTCCTGTCTTCTTCAAAACCACCAAAACTATTCAGGACACTTTTCTGAGACATGTAAATTTTGATTCTCCTTGCAAGTCAGAGAAATTTAATCAGGAAGGTTGTACTTTCAGAAGAACGCTAAAATGAGTCAGTCAAAACGAGATCCTTTTGACGTTCTACAAAACTTTGGCAGTTTCCCATGGTTTATATACGAGTGAACTCTGAAGCACGGACATAAAAACATGTAGTAAGGAAAGAAACCTTCAGAGATGGGGTTTTTAAAAGAATGAGAATTACGAAGAAAGATATACTGTGTTATGCTGAAGTTAAAAACAGACCAAGAAGGCAAGTTCTTGAAGAAAGGAAAAGTATGTAATACAAAAGAACATGATACAATGGTGGCTACTTTGTAAACACAAAAGACCAAAGACTAAGGGAAGAAAAAAATATCAGAAGACCAATAATATGTTAATTTAACTGTGGTAAACAAAAGATTAAAAAAATACTTGTATATTCGCAGGAAAAAAATTTGCTTGCTTTCTCAAATATTTAAACGAAAGAGTTTTCACAGAGAGCGCAGCCCTAATGCCAATTATATAAATTAATGTCAAAATACACATTAAATCAATTTCAAGGCAACTTCTTGGAGACATCTGATACTTCTTTAATTGCAAAGAACATACATCACGTTGCATTATTACCGTTAAAACCCATTATATGACAAAGAAAAATAATTAGAAAACGTTTTAAAGAACAGGAGACGACGTTCTTGCTTAGAGATTAAAGATACCCCAGAACAACTTATCTTCTACACTTCTATTCATATGCGCAAATAAATGATTGATCATGGCGAATTTGAGAGTTTTGGTCTGGCAAACAGTCACAGCTAATTGTAATCGTCTCCTACATTATTTCAGTAGAATAGATAACTTTTGTGGCTCTCACAGGAAACCAATCTTTATAAATGAGATCTCTAAAGAAACATAATTTCAAGTAGACTTAAATAATTGCATTTTGACTTTAAAAATATGAAGGGTTTCTTGAAAAAAGTATCTAAATATTTGTGTTAACTGCTACCCGCAACACTCGCCAAAACCTATACCCTTAAACAACCCTAGATAATCCCTAAATGAAGCATTATAGGTCCTTAAAACTTGGTATTTTGAGGCCAAAGGCTTGAAGGATTATTATACCGTTACATACAGGCTATTCCTGGACATTTTATTATAGTTTTGCTGGTCCGGCACTTATCAGTAATATCCAATACCAAGTATAATACAGGCCTCAGCGCTGGAGGCTATTTTTATTTGTGACGTCAGGCTTAGAAGGCTTACATTTCTACATCTTAAGTGTACGCTTTCTGTGTTCACTTTGATTTTCGCCGGCTGATGAGGTTTATTTGCACTGTCATTGATTCAAGTTTAACCTAAATGCTCTCACAGCATCAACTAGATGTATTAATAGTTACTTGATATCGATAAAGATTGCTTTTTATGTGTATAGTGCATCCGTTTTGTTTAGCGTTTTTCTATGGACTGCAAGTACTGTGTACCTTTTAGAGGGAACTACGATGTAAAATTTTCATGTCTGCATGTTCAGTCCTGGCAGTGCATTGATAAAGCTGGGAAATAATACTTTCCCTAGAGTGATTAGTAATTTCAACAAATTAATTTATATCTTGGACAAGTTGAAATCATTGAAAATATTTGGAAATATAGATGGTACAGCGTACGATAATCGAGGTGTTGCTGCTTATCTCATGTTTCATTATGAGGGTCCTCCGTGGGTAAGGGGTTAGCTGACTGGTCTCTGACTCCTTCGCGGTGCGAGTTTGATCCCGGACGAAGTCCTCGGATTTTCGAAGGATGGAAAATCCACAGTAGGCATGCCACACTTGTGGCACGTACAAGAACCCTGTCGGTATGCCCGGCAAAATTGAATCCCTCTAACAACATCCCGCTCTAACGAGATCTCAATTTCTTCCCACCAGACACCTGGAATATAGTTAACTGAGGCCGAGAGCTGACGGAGAAAGGGAGAGTCAAATCGCAGGCGCAATTAGGGGACCGCCCGCGACGTGCGCCTGCTCGATAGAGGTCCCCAGATCCGCGTTGGGGTCGAAAAGCCTGGGTCGGAAACACGGGTGCGGAACAACTACCTAAAGGCAGTCTCTAATAAACCCATACGATAAATAAATAGATAAACAAATAAACAAATAAACAAATAAACAAATAAACAAATAAACAAATAAACAAATAAACAAATAAACAAATAAACAAATAAACAAATAAACAAATAAACAAATAAACAAATAAACAAATAAACAAATAAACAAATAAACAAATAAACAAATAAACAAATAAACAAATAAACAAATAAACAAATAAACAAATAAACAAATAAACAAATAAACAAATAAACAAATAAACAAATAAACAAATAAACAAATAAACAAATAAACAAATAAACAAATAAACAAATAAACAAATAAACAAATAAACAAATAAACAAATAAACAAATAAACAAATAAACAAATAAACAAATAAACAAATAAACAAATAAACAAATAAACAAATAAACAAATAAACAAATAAACAAATAAACAAATAAACAAACAAATAAACAAATAAACAAATAAACAAATAAACAAATAAACAAATAAACAAATAAACAAATAAACAAATAAACAAATAAACAAATAAACAAATAAACAAATAAACAAATAAACAAATAAACAAATAAACAAATAAAGAAATAAACAAATAAACAAATAAACAAATAAACAAATAAACAAAATAAACAAGTAAAAAGTAAACAAATAAACAAATAAACAAATAAACAAATAAACAAATAAACAAAATAAACAAATAAACAAAATAAACAAATAAACAAATAAACAAATAAACAAATAAACAAATAAACAAGTAAACAAATAAACAAATAAACAAATAACAAATAAACAAATAAACAAATAAACAAATAAACAAATAAACAAATAAACAAATAAACAAATAAACAAATAAACAAATAAACAAATAAACAAATAAACAAATAAACAAAATAACAAAATAAACTTAAATAAACAAATAAACAAATAAATAAACAAATAAACACATACACACATACACACATACACACATACACACATACACACATACACACATAAACACATAAACACATAAACACATAAACACATAAACACATAAACACATAAACACATAAACACATAAACACATAAACACATAAACACATAAACACATAAACACATAAACACATAAACACATAAACACATAAACACAAAAACACATAAACACATAAACACATAAACACATAAACACATAAACACATAAACACATAAACACATAAACACATAAACACATAAACACATAAACACATAAACACATAAACACATAAACACATAAACACATAAACACATAAACACATAAACACATAAACACATAAACACAAAAACACATAAACACATAAACACATAAACACATAAACACATAAACACATAAACACATAAACACATAAACACATAAACACATAAACACATAAACACATAAACACATAAACACATAAACACATAAACACATAAACACATAAACACATAAACACATACACACATACACACATAAACACATACACACATAAACACATACACACATAAACACATACACACATACACACATACACACATACACACATACACACATAAACACATAAACACATAAACACATAAACACATAAACACATAAACACATAAACACATAAACACATAAACACATAAACACATAAACACATAAACACATAAACACATAAACACATAAACACATAAACACATAAACACATAAACACATAAAAACATAAACACATAAACACATAAACACATAAACACATAAACACATAAACACATAAACACATAAACACATAAACACATAAACACATAAACACATAAACACATAAACACATAAACACATATACACATAAACACATAAACACATATACACATATACACATACACCTACATTTATATGCACCACACTATCACACATATTGGTAGCTAAGTCGTGTGATTACAACTTGTCCCCGCTAGTGTGGTGTCCTGCTGGCGCAGATTCTTGAAGGAGGGACACCCCACAAACTGAAGTGTAGATCGCCACCCTATCTCACGTTCTAGCGGTGGAAGAATTCCGCCACCTCCTGGGATATACCGTACGGGACTAATAACCATAGCAGTTGACTCGCTCGTAAACCCTAAATAATCAGCCAGATCTCACACCCACGTCCCAGAAGTTAAGAACAACCATTTCATCCACGACAAACATTTCCATTGGAAAAAGCCACTCGCCAATAATTGTTGACGGGAATCCGTACCAACATTATAAACTAATCGTGCTGAGATAAATTGTTTTGTTGCAGAAAATATTTAGCACTATTTATATGCAAATAATGGTATACTGAGATTTGATTTGGGCTGTGGTTTATAAGGTACGCTCACTTCTTTCTCTGACGACGTTCGCACGATGGACAACGTTGATGTGATTCAATCTCGAAATCGCATCGACAAACTTTTGTGTTACGGAATATATTTGTCACTAATTGAGGAAAATTTTGTATTCATCCCCACATCAATATTTTTTGGGGTAATACACGTTTAAAACAGAGATATTGGTGCAATATTTTTTACTAATCGTTTAAGAGGTAAATTTTATTTGGTGGTTTATTAGTATTTCTTTGGTACTAAAATAGTTGCGTTATTATCGGCTTGTGTATAACATTTTTGGCAAATTATTTAAGCTCTGTTCCCCTATATTTAAAATTAATTTGGTAATAATTTTCCAAGAAGTTGAGATAATATGATTTGTTCACCAATTGTTTCGAAGTAAAAGAGGAAAATTCCTTCTATAATATTTGCACATTATTTGCGGAAACAGAGAACGGACTGTAGTACCTTCTACGGGAAGTTATTGTCAACATCAATATTTTTGAGTAAATTGTCTGCGGAAAATTTTATTTTCACATCTTTCGAACTACAAATTAGCGGCAAATTAAGGGCTGTTCAATTTTGAGTTTGGATGAATGGTGGTGCTAACTTCTTCGCCCGGTCCCAAAAAATATTCAATCAGTCCAACGAAGAGCAAAATTCCTTTTTTAATGGATCACTAACAGCGTAATGATTCCAGTACGATACTTCGGGATACTTTTAGTTGAAATAACGTTGTGCAGTGCCAGTGACAATTTTATTACTGTGAAGAATATGAACATGGAGTGGCAATGAAGGTCTAGTGAAAGTTGTGAAACAGCCTAATCGAATCACACAATTTTTTTAAACATGAGTTCTAAATAAGAGAAAATTGGTGATTTTCCCATATTCTTACAAAGAGGTGAAGACATACCGAGCTCAGTTTATACTAAGCTATAATATAATATGACATGGCACTTCGTTTAAATTCTTTCATTTCGTCTTCGGTTTCATTTTCTTCACTTATTATTTCCTCTGACGAGAGCAAAACTATAAATTATTACTAAAATATCAAAACTTTACCCGTAGGGAATTTTTAAGTAAGAACGTTTATATTACCAAAAATATTAAATCTTTACAATACAATATGGAGCTTATTTTTTTTAATATCTATATTACTTTTACGCATTAATACATTGAATTGTGTAGCTTTCTATGAATACATTTTTCGCCTGTACTTGATATGCAGGTTTTCTATTCATAATTATTCTGGCTCATATTAATTTGTCTTCTTTAATTTTTCCTGCAGACGTATACAGTTTCCCGTCAAGAGGTTGAATATTAGATCTTTGAAAAATCGCGGTGAAATTGTGTAACTGTTTACTGCTGCGTGATTATATTCATCCCTCCACACGTGAAACGACACGACCAATGTTGTGTAAGGAATTATAAATTTTGATGCGCAATATCTAATTCTTATTCATGCTTTTCGGCTCTTTCGTGCGTGTACAGGATCGCACCTGGCACTCATATTTCTTTCCTCTCACACTTTAACTTTGTTCTTGTCATTCTTCTCTTGCTCCGAAATTCTTTTTCTTTTTCGTGTGCTTCAACCATGGGCACTGGTGTATACCCTGTTGTAGATAATTTTCGCGTCTTCGTATACCTAGACTACCTGGCACATGATCCTTCGTACGAAAAGGGACTGTAATACTTAAGCGGTCATACCGTGAAGTTATTGATATTCCATCCAGATATTTTACACAATCATCAACCGTTTGTTCGTTTATCTTCTAGTTTGTCCCGGTATATAATTCTGCATATTCTCGTTCATTAGCAGAAAATGACTTCTCAGGCGTAGTTTTTATTTTCTCGCCCTACTACGAGAGAAAGTGTTATAATCGTGTGCCTGAAAACGGCGAAGTTTCGATAGAAAATTTCTTATAGCCGGGCTCTGATGAGCAAAGAATTGTATAGATCTGTTCTTTAAGAAGCTGGTTACAACCCGGAGTAGATTTTCTATTCAACCGATTCATAACATCTTTATTCATGAATTAGAGGAATAATAATAATAATAATAATAATAATAATAATAATAATAATAATAATAATAATAATAATAATAATAATAATAATAATAATAGAGGTGGTGGTGGAGTACTAGTAGTAAAAAATACATTTCAATAAACCAAGATCAGCTTAATAATATATATTCATTATTTCACCTGGGATATAAACACTCACTTGCCCTTGTTGGAATAATACAAATTTACAACTTCCAACTCTGCACCTGAGAAGAATAAACGTTGTCAAATATTTTTCAACTCAATGTCATGGGCAGCAATATTCCTATTGTTTAGAAACATCAGAGGAATGGGAACACTTCATATGCTTTCTTTGATTCGAAAATTGGCCAGAGACAACATACACTATCAAGAGAATTAACACATACAAAACAAAAGCTTGAAATTGTCCTTTACTTCTGTGCACAAAATGTTGCTTTTCTCTCGCTCCTTGTCAGTTGTTTTTAATGTTCTAAAAAGAGAAAGCACATGAATTAATAAAACATGTTTCATTATGTTCATTCACTGATATTACGAATTGAAGCACTTGTGGCAGTTACAAGATCAGCCATATTAGCCATAGCAAGCCTCCAGCTTTTCGCAATTATTAATATGTTGATTTTGGAGCAAATGTGTCTCATCTTTTTACTGCACCAATTACTTCAAATAATATATAAAAAAAGAGAAGTGTAGCAACAAGATACGCAATCCTTTAATCAATACCACAATGAGATTACAAATAGCTTCAGTTCTGATGTAACTGATATGACTTATTTTGTTTCTGTCCCAAGACCTATTCATCTCATGACCAACAAAAAATAATAAACATTATTTGATTAATCAATGCTCTGTAATTAATGTGCAAACGATGTTCGATATTCCGTAATACAATAATATTCCATAAAATTACAGTATTTAAATTCGTTTGCGGACACCTTACTTGCATTTGCTCGCGATGTATGAAGAAAAACTGTTCTGCTTAACGTATTTCAAGTTTGAACTTTCGCCCGTTGACGGCTCGTCATTCGCTTCAGACCTCTAAGCAATATTTCTATGGAGGCAATGACAAAGCTTCTACGGCGTAAATTACCGTAGTGATCTTGTTCTTGCAATCCGTGAACACATTATCCGAAATACAAGTAGTACAATATGATTTATTTAATTTATGCCGCGATTATATTTACTTTGAAATAAAAAAAGATATTTGTAATAAGTGTGTAAATATTTGCAAAAAATCTGTAATAAATAGTCAATAATCTCAATTCGAGTGCGGTTGCAAAAATAGATTCTAAACTTCCTAACAATATCATTGGAATGAGGATACTAATCTTTTACTACACGTGTTTGTACATTCTCTTTGAAGGAAACAGTTGCTTTTAATATTGTGAATTGAACTTTTAGAGCTCAAGTACATATATGTTCCATTTCTCTTCTAATAACTGATTATTTCGAGCGCAGTAAATATGAAGTGAAATTGTTTACTTTGAAATTACAGAATTACTGAGGGTTGCAGTGTTCAATAGCGACAAAACTAGAAACTTATATATATATATATATATATATATATATATATATATATATATATATATATATATATATATATTCAAAATTTAATTTTATAACAATGGACAATCTTCCACCTCAACGTCTAATTAAAGACTTTGCCACTGTTGTCCAAGATTTAACTTTAGGAGTTTGTGTTGCTACTGAAAACAATAACTTTGTGTGTAATGGAGTGATTTTCGGACCGACTGGCACACTATATGAAGAAGGCAGCTTTAAAATACGACTGGAATTCACGAATGAGTACCCTAGCAAACTACCAAAAGTAAGATTTGTGTCCAAATTCCAAATACAAAAAAAAAAAAAAGTTCCACCCCAATATAGATGTGAGATTGGTGGTGAATGACACATATGAAAGATTGGCAGTGAATGAATGAAAGGTGATGTGCTTTTACTATGCAAAAACGAAAAATGCGGACTTAAATATAGAAGTTTCAAGAACAATATTCAGTTTTCTGATTTCTCACAGGAGACCTACCATAGGTTCAAAGCTGGTCAGCTGACGACGATACATACAAAGCAGTAAAAAATTGACTACAGACCATCTTGCAGACATTCAAGAAAATACGAAGTGTGTTAATCGGTTGAATTATCCATTTGTCCAACACTTTGAACCCGCAACCCGACATGTAGGTCGGCGCCAGATTTCCCCATCCAGCCAGGATAGAACACCGCCACCTCCCTCTATGAAACAATCAATACGCTAGAGGAACTATACCAGTTCACATGCGCGGAAACATCAATCAATCAACCAACCAACCAAAGGACAAAGATGTCCACTACTGCAATGCAAGAAGTCGAGGCATTTTGGATGGAAATCTGGAAGGAGTAAGATTCTTTAATGTCATTTAGTTAAATCTGAAATTGATGCCGAAGATGAACTTGCGAAAATATTCCTGAATATACTCAAGAAATTTAGGATAAGGAAGGAGGGATTAAAAATACGGAGAATTGGAAATATGGTGACATTGATGTCAACTTTCTGATTCAATGATTATTGATAACATTCCATTCCCATCTGGCAAAGATTATTAATATAATCTTAGAAAACCAGAATATTTCCTACTTTGGCAAAGAAATGTCGACTAATCACTTATTGACCAGTAATGTGTAACGTGATAACTGCAGCATAACATCCCGTTTTGATCGTCCTTTGCCGTCCCGTTCCGCCCTTTCCCATCCTGTTCCTTCCTTTCCCGTCCCGATCCGTCTTCTCTCGACCCATTCCGTCACTTCCCGCCTCCATTTTATCGTTTCCCATTCCATTTCATCCTTTCCCGTCCCGGTCTGTTCTTTCCTGTTCCATCGTTTCGCTTCCCGTCCCGTCTTTTCGCATCCTGTCCCGTCCTTTCGCTTCCTGTCCCGCTCGTCTTTTTCCATTCCTTTCGTTGCCAGCCCGTTCTTTCCATCCCGTTTCTTCCTTTCCGTTCTCTCCCATTCCGTACTTTGCCATCCCGTGTCGCTACGACACGTGGCGTCACGTTACGTGACACTGGCCAGTTCGCGAAGTGGGGACGTATGGGCGTAAACGGCGCGCGTCGGCCACCTGAGCCCGCGCCCCTCCGCCCTCGGGCCCTGCGCGCAGACCGCCCTCCACCCTCCGCCCTTCCTCCCTCCACGCCCTCCTCCTCCCACCCTCTCGCCCTCATGCCGCGCGGGAACGCTAATTTAAGAAACGGCAACAAAAGCATAACGAGGATATACGGCCTGTCTAATAAAGTTGCATGATATCGCACATCCCGGAAACGGCGCACCGCCGCCGCTGCCAGCCCTGCCGCCGCCGCCGGCGCCGCCGCCTGCATTGTCTGACCGAGGCTCGCTTCGCCTCGCGGACCGGATCCTCACCGCGGCCGCCGTTGCGCTCGCCCCCAGGCGACGGCCGCGCCGTGCACGCCCGTGCCGCACGCAGTAGTCGAACCGAGGACCTCTGCGGGCAAAAGAGTCGCTGCAAATTCCATACGGAGGGTATGAAAGAAGGCAATCGAGAGGAAGTAACTCATCTTTCAGGTTCCGCAAGGGAAAAAAATATGAAACGATTCTTTACTTAAGGAGTTAGTAGTCATAAGCAAATTATCACAGCCATTTGTTGCCCGTTGTTGAAATCACACGGAATACGCAAGACAGTTCCTCTTCTTCATAAAGGGCAGTCATTTCGATTTCGCCCATAAATCCAGTAACCCATCTTCAGAACCGAACTCCTCAAATAACAGGTGTTCGCTGCAGTTGGGCATCCCAGAAGATAATTTTAGTACATGGGGGACCAATGGTGTAGTGGAAAGGTTCTTTCTAGTTTTTCCCTCCTTTTTCATACCGGACGGCATTTTCTCCAGTTTTTTGACGCAACCATGATACCCTTCGGTTGTGAATACAAGGTGTTAATGCACTACAATTAGGCGGCAAGGGCGCTAGCTCTCTATCCTACGTATACCGGGGTTCGAAGTCCGGTCGTTCCATATGGGGTTTGTGGTAGATAAAGCGGGTTAACGACGGATTTTCTGGGGGATGTCCCATTTCCAGAGCTTTCATTTCCACACTGCTCTATCATCAATATTCATATCGCCATAATCATCTTTCCATTAAATTATTCATTTATATATAGCCATAAAACATACTGGTGTGATAATAACGAAATCCTTAAAGGACTGTGCCATGTTTTACCTCTGTTAAATAGTCTTCTTGTCTCCTATTGCGATGCTTTTGCATGGAAGTTACTTCTATAATAACACGCTATCAAACTCGAGTCTCAGTTATATACATACAGAGGCTCTCGCAAACTACATGATTCCATGTATAAAATTTATTTATTTGTTTACTTGTTTATTTATTTGTTTACTTGTTTATTTATTTGTTTACTTGTTTATTTATTTGTTTACTTGTTTATTTATTTGTTTACTTGTTTATTTATTTGTTTACTTGTTTATTTATTTGTTTACTTATTTATATATTTACTTACTTATTTATATATTTATTTATTTACTTATTTATTTATTTATCGACCAAAACAGAAAGAAACTGTAAGGTATTGAGGAGAAGTATAATACATACATATTTTCTTGATCTTCGGAATCCCTTCAATCCTTTTTTAATTTAACGCTAAGAAACGTATAAAATGTGGGTGTAAGTTTTTGTATAGGGGAAAACAACATTTCGTTTACGTGGAAACAACTCCGTCTGCTGAGCTTGCAAAACATATCTAAGTAGCGTGAATCTCCAATTTTGATGTTTTATTGCATATTTGATTTAATTGTATATATCACGACTAGTTACATTTAATTAATTTCGATTTTGTCCAATTTTTCATGAAAGACATTAACGCGATTATTTTTTCCCCTTTCTTCTTTTCCTGGGATGTTACATTATACGAAAATAATAGTTCATTTTGTGTTTTGAAAACGAGTCGTTCTATTTATTCACATTTGTTTTTTTCTCTCGACGTTTCGATACCTAGGATTTGGTCTCATCTTCAGGAGTCTAATGCATTATTAATAGCTGAAAAAATCTCTGTCAAATTCTTGTTCTAAAAATACTAGTGTTTGTCATGGAGAGCATTGGCCAGCTGTACTATGGATGCGCGTATTTTTGGGGAAATTCGTCCACCTGTAGATTTTTGTTCTATGCCACGATCCTCGCGAGACAATTTTCCAAACTTGGAAAATTCATACTTGCCACTTTGACTGCCATGAATTAATGACTGATAATACAAAAGACACATTACCCCAAAATCACAAGGAGAAAACATCTTTCTTACGCAGGATTCTTACCCGGAATCTTGAGTGAAGTGTATGTTGCAGAGGTGCCCCTGCATCTCTTTGCAATCTAGAACTATTGATATGAAATATTGTGATATTAGTTTCCTTAAGATTTTGAACACTTCCTTTTGCTGTTTTGGAAATGAATATTTTTATAACTTTATTTCGTGGATATTATTATTGATTATGCAATTTTTTAATGATGAAACTTCTGTGTACTTGAGAGACCTCCGTGCATAAATTCCTTTAGCAATAAAATAGAAAAAATCATTGTGAAAAAAGGTTATATGTATTTGTCGGTTTTCTCAGACCGAAGTGCGAAAACATACATTCTGCTCCTTTCAAACAAAATCATTCATAGACGATACGTACTAGGAATTTATGTAATTACATAAGCACAAATATCACGAGGTGTTATAAAGTTTGTGTATCTGTATTGAAATAACTTCAATTTCTGTGTCATATCTATTTCAAAATCAATATTAATTAAAAATGACATTTCTTTAAACATGTCTGCAATTGACGTGTTCAATCCGAAGCAAATAGTAAAAAAAGCAGAAGCATTCAGGGACGATGATTTTACATCTTAAGGTACATCCCATCCAAGGGGGGAAATTTTTTTTCTTGTTAAAACGTGAATGAGGTAATCTTGGTTTGGGGGATGTAGGATAGTGCGATATAATTCGACACAAAATGATTGTATCTCTGTAATGAAATTGAATAATTAAAATTTGCAATTCAAAATATTTCTGCTTGTATTGTTTTATTGTTTCCTTCATAAGCAGAGATATCACCAGGAATGTTAACACGCATTCCTTTCAACATGTTTCTAAAAGCGACATACAGTAAAATAAATTACATACATTTAAAAATGCACAAATAGAAAACATTGGATACAATTTATTCAGCAATAATTATAATATTGTCATTTATAAATTTCACTAACATATTTAGTAATGCATGTATTATCTGTAATAAATTATTCTCAGAACGTTCTTGAAAAGTGAAAATATATAGTGCTCAGTTACTTACCGTTTTATTTATATATGTAGGACAAAGAAATCGTGAAAAGAAATACATGTAAGACTGTTCAAGAGCTCAAAAATATATCTCGCAAATGATAGTGGAATACTGAATGTATGTGGTAAAAAGCACGTTGCAGATGGAGAACCGAGACAAAACGATCTACGAATAGATAAATTGAGAAGAAAATACCGGCTTCAATAAAATGGAAAATGAATGCGACATTTAAGTGAGGCTTTAGAAATGATGCCGATGACGCGGACAAAGGACGTAGGTAGCAATTGAACAATGACGTGGGCGTAAAGATGTCTGTGTAGTAGATACTCTCACTATTCGATTACTATTGTGAGTTTCTAATGTTTTTAATCTACCACACATCAATACCCATTGTATTTTATTAAAGGAATAATATGATATAACATAGGAAAGAACTATCTAATTGTTTTGTCCAAGAGGGCTACAAAATACCACGCACTGTGCGGTCGCCGGCGGCGTAATGTCGCGAGATCATGGAACCGCAATTAAAGGCCTGATGTATGTGGAAGTGGGTGCATTAATTGGGGATTATTTTGCGCTTTTAATGATTTCGCGCAGCCTAATGAGAGAAAAAGCCACTTCCCCGCCGTCCCTCGGGATCCCCATCCAGCCATTGCACTTTCGAGTTCTCTTCTTCACTCCTGTCAGTTACTGCCACCACACGCCGTCGGCCCCGGCCACCATCACCGACTCCATCTAATGCGGTCCCAGCACTCCCATTGCCGCCTCTTCCATCACCTTCCCTGCTGCTTCCACCTTGCTGCAGTTTCCACCAACTAATCAGCCATATCCATCGTCATTGCCGTGAACTGATCCACCTATCTCCGGGCATTTTGGTCTTCACTCGCCGCCAAGTGCACTACTTTCTTCGATATCCTGAAAACCTCTTGATTTTTGTTTTTTTGCCTTTATTCCCCTCAGTTTCCTTCCAAACCTCATCACTCGTCACCAGTCACTATCCATCTCTCTTAGTCTGCACCCTGCACTTCTCTAACAGTCTCCGGGCGTCTCCACACTCGCCTCCTTACGCTCCAAAAAATCTCAAGCCGATGCCTACCATCTCAGACCGTTACAGAGCCCCTCAGACCGTCTCAGATCATTTCTGAGTGTGTCCGAGCGTGATGTCCGACACTGAACGACACTGACCGACACTGACCGACACTGACCGACACTGACCGACACTGACTCGGACTCTGACCGACTCTGACCGACTCTGACCGACTCTGACCGACTCTGACCGACTCTGACCGACTCTGACCGACTCTGACCGACTCTGACCGACTCTGACCGACTCTGACCGACTCTGACCGACTCTGACCGACTCTGACCGACTCTGACCGACTCTGACCGACTCTGACCGACTCTGACCGACTCTGATCGACTCTGATCGACTCTGACCGACTCTGACCGACTCTGACCGACTCTGACCGACTCTGACCGACTCTGACCGACTCTGACCGACTCTGACCGACTCTGATCGACTCTGACCGACTCTGACCGACTCTGACCGACTCTGACCGACTCTGACCGACTCTGACCGACTCTGACCGACTCTGACCGACTCTGACCGACTCTGACCGACTCTGACCGACTCTGACCGACTCTGACCGACTCTGACCGACTCTGACCGACTCTGACCGACTCTACCTCATTCCTCTTCGCTCGCTTCCATCCATTGTCATCTGCTTTCACCCACCAATTGCCATCATCTTTCTTCATACATCATCGCTGAACTTTAGCGTCCATAATGGCAGTACGGCTAAATCCGTCCATTACCCACTGCTCCGGAACTCTCTCTCCCTCTTCTGCGACGCAGCCCCTCACACCCCGCCAGACGCTCGTCCGACCGTGCGGTGGTCGATGTCATGTCACGATACCTTACGGCTGCTTCACACGCGCCGACCCACCGGCAGCTTGCGCCGCGGCCCCTTGGCGCAGCCGGCCGCCGCCATTCGGGGCGCCGAGACAGAATTCTTAGCGAGAAATTTGTGGGACGTCCCACTCGCTCCCATACAAAACTTGTTGAAAGAGCGAAATTTCCGGCAAATTTCATTCCAAATATTCGGTTTCCAATTTTTTTTGCTGATTCATACCTTTCAATAATGGTACAAGCTAGTACTCAAACTACGATGCAAGCGAGATGTTCAGCGATTCCTTCTTTCCTCTGTGTGAATTCGTCTGACTTCAATGTAAATAAGGAGCTTTCCTTGTTCCATTGCGGAAATGATGAAATAGCTCCTTGCTCTGCTTCTGGGCACAGTTCCTCTCCTTCGAAGGAAACAATAAATGTTGCATACAGTGTTTTTTGTATTAGGTTAAAACAATATGCGATAACCCCACATGAATAAATACAATTACACTCTTGTCCATGTCAAGTTGTGGGATAAGACAACACATTACGAGAACATTCCACTAGCTTAACCACGCCGTACACTTCGAAACAAAACATTTGATGCCACACACTTTGAGAGCTGCTATAATCTACACAGATGCAGTTAGCAAAATATTGAACGGATTGGTTTGCAAATTAAAAATATGCCCAATAAAGATTTCTTGTTACCATTGTACTAACCTTGAGTTAGTATTGTCACAGGTATTGTCAGTATTGACATGGAGCAAGACGACTGATGAGTTTCGAAAAGTTTTCATAAGGATAGATAAAAGTATCGTAAACAGCTAAATGTATGCGGATATTATGATTGCCACGTTAATGTTAATAATTAACACAAGTATCCTTTATCTTTTCCGACAAACAATGAAAATTAAAAAAAACATTATGGTCCATACAATGTTGACACATTTTGCATTATAATTACACGCATCTTCATGTGTATATAAATAACAACAATTGTCAAAATATGTTAAATTAAGCAATTTTTAAATGAAGGCAGAATTCTTAAAGCGAGAATGTATGGACTTACAATGGAAATGGTGGGGTGGGTGGGGGTGGGGCGGGGTGGGGCGGGGTGGGCGGGGTCGCGGGCGTGGGGACCATACGCACTCCACAATGCGCCGGTGTGCACGTGGGCGCGGCCGATCACACGGCAGACCCCGCTCCATGCATCAGAGTGCATTACTCGATTATTCTTGCATCGCGTGCATCCTTGTACTTCGCGTGTCTTTATTGCTTCACGAACCTCGAAATTTTGATATAAATGGCAAGGATCACTGCAGACTGTGAATGCGTAAGAATCTGCGATATATTAGCATTTCTGTCTAAGCGCCATTGTATGCTTACCTTCCTTTGCATGTTAGTATATTTTATGGTAATACATGTAGTTATGATTTGTTTATTCAATACCGATATAAAAACTGGCATTACAAGAAGAGGGAATTGCGCATTAAGAAACATTTTTTAAACAGTATCTAGTATCTCTTTGTTTCCTTTTAATGAGTGAAACATTTTCTAAGCTAGCTAAATGTGTTTACTAAGTGTGTTTAAGTTAATTTTCAACTGATTTATTTGCATATTTCATATAAGTTGTGCTAGAATAAAACATTCTGGCCTGATGGAAATGAGGTCCTGCACTCTTCAGAATTTTAAGCAATTATGTATTCGTTTTGTTTATTTTTTTAAGTAGATGGAATGTAATTTCAAAGAATTTATTATTCGGAAATTTAAATTTACTTTGAATCATTGGATGTTAATTTCACAAAAATGGGTAATAGAATGCTTCATTGCACATTCATCCACAGGCATAAATTGACAGGGAAGTAAAATTAAGCAAAGTGCACTAATCGTAAAGCTCCAAGAACAGTCAGTGCCACTGTATGTAGAGAACATTAAAACTTATCAATGAGAAAATGGCGGATAAGAATTTCCAGGATAATAAAACTATGCAATGAAATTAATAAACCATACTATTTTCTGAAATATTTAATTTTTGGTATAATATTCGCCAGGTTTCCTTCGTTGAATCGTATTTCCAATGATTCAACGAAGGAAACCTGGCATTTTCAGAAGTTAACTTTCTTTTTCGAGATCTGCGTTGAAGGTAATGAGAGGAGTACATAAGACACTTAGTGTGCATGGCATCATCATGGCCACATAACATACGGATCCACAGTGCGGCGCATGAGTACCAGGCGAAGTTGCAGAGTTGTGCGTGACGGGGGTGTGACAATGTGTCATGACGGATAGCAGCGTAGGTGCACGGGGCGGAAGGCGGGGGAAGAAGGAGACTGTCGAGAGAGGAAAGGGGAGGGGCTGTGTGTGTGGTATCGGGACGCTTGTGGCGCGGGAGGCTGCACCCGCCGCCAAGGAGGTCTGTCTTGTCCTCGCATGACACTCGACGCGGGTCAAGCACTGCGTGGTTTGACAGTGAAATTACAGCCTGTCGTCTTGCTACCCACACGCTATGTTAATAGACAGCCTTTAGTCTCCTGTGCATTTTATTCCGATGTACAGCTTGGGAAAGAGACTAGATTTTCATCGCGAATATAATCAGAACAGAGTTTCTCTCACCGATTCCAGTGGCACCGGATTTGGAGCAGTTTCTAGGAAAACAGACGTGACGTAAATACCATGTCGGAATGTTGGTATTGGGGTTAGCACTACACTAGACTTCTACGTCAAAGAACATGACAAATACAAAGAACAAGCGTACCCGTAGTGGATGTCTAAGTTTCTAAAACGTGCCACTGAGGTCAAAAGCAACGTCTACTACACATTTTTGCCCTACAAAAAGCAGGCTAGTTGTACGCAGAAATGTTTTTAAATAATTATATACCTAACAGTTTGCTAGTTGAACACTTGAAATGTCCAGAAACTTTCGTGTTCAGTCATGCATAATTAGGTCACCGTAGTATCTTCAGCCCCATCTGTTTCGTTCGTGTCATCTGAATTGCAATCTAATCCCTCATCGTTGTCAGAAATTCACTGGAGTATAGTACATCTCAAAATCATGTTACTGTGAGAAGGTTCTTGAGTCATGCTGTTGGTAAACAGAATTACGATTCCTTCGCGTATTAATCTCATCGATGTAGCTCGTGAGTTCTCATCGGTCTTTTATACTCGCCATTGGACCAGCGTTACTCTTGAGGAATTTTACAATTGGTATTACAGGCAATGCTCTCCAGTAATATGATTTTACATCACCTGCAGAAGAGTTGTAGGAGAATGATAAACATATTTTGTATATTTATTTTAACTTCAATGTTTTGGCCAGTTCTTAAGAATTTACAGTTTTTGTTTACATATTGTTCGGAAATAACCCTCGGGGAGTTTTCCACATTGCAGCCCTGAGTACTGCAGTACTGAGCAAATAATTTTATTTGTAATTTAGAATTATTTTATTGCTAAGTGTCTGAGATTTTTAAAAGGTGACGTGTGAGGGATATTTGGGGAACTCGTGTACGTGATGGAATATTTATAAGTTGAAAATTGGGGTCAAAGGTGCAGAATGAAAATAGGAAACCAAATCATACGTTTCTTGAGTAATAAGAGAATCCTCATTAAATTATAAAGCGAGATTAATAATTGATAATGATGTACATTTGCTCTTGTTCAAATCCTTGAGTCGTACTGTTGAAATACACACTTCAATAAATATCACTTAACGAAATATTTTATTCTTTTATATCAGATATCAATAAATTAATATTTTGATTTACTTGTGAACAAACATTACTAGATTGGTCACAAATATGATTATTAAGATCCCATTAAGATCCATAAGATCCCATGAAAAAGATTTAGATTCTATATTATTGTTTCAAAGAAAGGGCGGATCTTTTTATTCCGAAAAAGGAAACAAAATTGTCATCCAGAAAATTGAGAATAAATGTTTCTTCCTGGCACGAAACTCAAACCGGCTGCCGCGTCACAACAGACAGCTGCGTTTGCGGCCTTGCGTTTTTTCCCGCGGTAAAACTGTCGGGTGAGGAAAACATTAAGAGAGATTGTGCACGACGTAACGGACAGCATTATCGATCTTCTGCGCATGCGCAGATGCACTATAGTGATGTGAAACTTGAACTGCGCACTCGCAGAAGATCGACAGTGCTTTAACGTTCGAGGGTGCACAAACTCCCTATTGCTTATCGAACACTACAGTACTTTAATGGTATTGTTTTATTCATTGTAGAGGCACGACCTTGAAGTAGAAATGGAAAATGTAGATCACGTGATATGGTAGGAGTAAATTAAGAGATTAAAACATAATTTACTTTTCCCCATAGCACGTCATACGCAGTTTGAACTGTTTTTTGACGTAAAAAAATAAAATAAAAAAATAAAAGATACAATATATATATATATATATATATATATATATATATATATATATATAGAGAGAGAGAGAGAGAGAGAGAGAGAGAGACACACACACACACACACACACACACAAACACACACACACACCTTCTACCTTGCCACTGCCGGTCGCCTCCGGACTGTGCCATTGTAGAATAGTTTGTTGCTCGATCGCGTCCCTGTTTGTATCTTGGCACAGACATTTGAACATGCCACCGCCACACACCAATTGAAACAAAACCCCACACGCATTTAATATCCATATCTGCTACATGGAACGCAAAAGAAACGACCAGGCTAACAGAAAGTTTCTCGAAACGCCGCCATGATTGGGTTTCACGAATTGTTCCAAGGCTTTGGGAGAATGACATGATGTCACCACGCCTATGGAAAGCTAGAACACACACCGAAATTGGGGGAAGGGGCTGTCGATGCCATATATCGTGATTTTGACGACGATACCGACTCAATGCCCAAACTCGTTGCAGAGGCTGCTGAGACACGTGAGCCACTTTGAATTTCGCTCCCGGAAGTTACATTTGTACTCCGTTTTCTCGAAGACGATTTTTTTTTCAAAAACAACTACAAAAACAGGATTCTTCATGAAATTTAACGTTGAATCTGAGGTATTTATTTGTAACGAGAGCTTCCGAAGAGGTTTTATATTGCGCTGGAAAACGAAGACATATCGATAACTGAATTACATTGTTCTGAATAAGCATTTATGCATTGAACAAAGAGCAGAAGTGGAAACTACTTTATGAAGCGACAGTGAATCGCGCCAGTCTCCACGGGGGAAAGAACAATGAGGAAGAAAGAATTAATTTTGATTTTGATTGTTAAAACGTAAAAGCAAATTGTCGTAAATTCCAGTGAAGGGGTTGGATTCTATCATAGTATTTAAGGTTTTATTCAGATTTATATGTATTGTTTCTGATACAATTCCCTTTCCGCGGTTTCTGGTCCAGAATCTTTACCTGCCCGAAATCCATGAATTTACGACACTCTGCTATTAAGTTTTAACTATCAAAATTAATTATTTCCTCCCATTATCCCCCCCTTCCTTGACGTTTGAAATATTGAATTACATGCTTGTCTCATAATCGTCTGCTGCTTTTCATTTCAGTTAACTGTCTAATTTGAAAATTGGAGAGGTTCGCACGCTCACTATGTTAATAATGTTTTTGATATTGTAAATAATTTAATTAGTTTAGTATAGTTAGTATAGTATTCTAACTCTATTTTTTAAGAAAAGGTAAGTTTCTGTCAACTAATATATGCATATTAAAATGTAGTAAAAATAATAGAATTGTATTTTTTTTTAAATTTGCATTTGTAAACCAGATGTCTGAAAAGGGCTATAAGGTTTCACCGAAACGTAACGTAACACAAAATTAAAATGTAAATAAAATTTAATCACAAAGAAGTACAATAATAAATATATCTGAATGTTTCAAATTTGAAGTGGGACTGTTTGTTTTAATTAATAAACTACATACTTTCATCAGAGAAGAAAGAAATATGTTGATTAATTATTATACTTTGTGTTGTACTATGGAAGTCTGCAAATCAAGGAGATGCAACGTTTCTGTTCCACATTTTTTTTGTTTTTGAAAATAAAATCTTTAATTGTTTTAAATCTTTGGCTTGAAATAAAAAAAGTGTATTAATAATGGGAATACCCCTATTGCATGTGATCTGATTAATGTGTGGTATTTGTTTGAATAAATTGAGTAGAATTGCAAAAATGTTCGATGGCTTTTCGGGGAGCCCATGGCACCCCCCTCCCCCCCCCACACACACTCTGGATCGGTATACTTGATATTGCGAATTAGGAAGGCGTGGCAGTGAAGTGCGTTTAAGAAATAGGCATTTCCATATACTTCAGCAAGTATTGAACTCCTTTCCATTAGAAGTGTTCCATGCGAAGCGGTGTAGGCGACATAAATAATTTTCGGGCCAAGATCATCTGCCCAAGCGCCGGAAGGTAGGCGATAGTTTAGTCGGCTTTTGCCAGTGATCCTATATTACGTTACGCAAGCCTACAGTTCCCTACTCGTTGAATTGCCTGGGAAGGCAATTTCACAAACGTCATTTCAACGCCGCCGGCGGCACTAGCAGGGAGGGGCCAGGGAGAAAAAGAGGCCGAGAGGGCTTGGCGGGGGGGGGGAGATAGGAGGGGCCAGGAGAGGCGGGGGCGGGTGCCGCGCGGGGCCGCGGGCCACACGAGATGGAAGAACAAGGACGAGAGGGAATCCGTGGGATATGGCGGGTTTACATCGGCACCGCAAACACCGGGCAGCTTCGTGATGCCAAAAAGGTTTAAAAAGCTCCACAAAATAAATATGCTCGTTTCTAGAATGGAAACATACGGCTCTGTGCGCTTTTCTTCTCTTCCTGGCGAAGCGCACACAGAAAATGCTGTCACCGGTCCGAGGGCAGATGTTCGGACGGCAGAACAAACAACTCGTGGAGCGGTGGACCACATACCCGGCCGCTGCCGCCGCCCCCGCCGGCCCTCGCCACCCCCGCCGCCGCCCCCGCCGCCACCAGCGCAGCGCTCGGGAACTGCATTCGCCCGCTTGTCGCACACTCCGCGATTCGCACAAACGCACGATTGTTCCCGCGAGAAATCGGACGACTATCAACTCATGCGCGATGTAATTACACAATCACGCGTTTGGAAAAGAATGTGCAATGTCAGGATCTGCATGTGGGCGCTCAAGGACGAGCTAAAACAAGACGGTGGCATCGTAGTCGGTTCCCTCAAACAGGCGACGCGGGAGAAGTATTGTTAGCCTTATTTAGAATAAAAGTTGTAGGTACAAGTGTCAGCTGGTATTCTAAATTGGACAGCCCTGGATTCTCACCTTCAGCAATGTGGATTATTTTATATTATGGGTGACATTTTAATAATATCATGTGCAATTAGCGATCAGCAACAATGTACCTTCGAGAAAAAGAGTAAGAATTGCCAAATAGAGAAGTACGTGAGAATAGACGATTTAGTGGAATCATTCTTAAGTGTGAGACAAAAGTGAAAATTGTATTATATATGTGACATTATGTTATTTTACCTTTTCCCTACGTAGTAGAGAGAAAGTTATGTAATGCTGCGCCAAAACAGGGCGAATTTTCGGCAGAGAAACTCTTGTTACAGAGCCCTGGAAAGGAAAAAGTGGATAGGTGCTAAATTTAGAAAAAAACTATCACGTGGTGTACCAAGAATCAATGTTTTGTGAGTTCTTGATACGAAAAAATCGAATGACAGCAAAATATCTGTCCGTCCGTGTGTGAACAACTCTAGCGGCTAAACCGTTCAGCCGGTTTTCTCCAAAATTAATATTCCGCAATCGATCTGGCTAATGTCACGGCCTTTTCAATTTGAAACCGATATTTCAATTTTGGTGGGTTCTTTACATGAAGCTACTCGGACATTTTCTAAATTAAAAAAAAATAGCTCCATCGTTTTTGATATTTTTGTTGTTGTTGGAGAGTGTGAAGGACGTTTAAGAGAATGGTGCAGGTCTCATATCCATTGAAAACTCTTAATTTTTAGCAAATTGAAAAATTCCAAATTTTTTCAGAGTCTTCGTACAACTAATATATTGAAGATAGAGATTTTTTCCTGAATGAAATCTGTTCCTTAAAGATAGACTTTGAAATAACATCATGTACAATTTTTCGTAAATTTTAAATACTTTTCGCGTAATTTGACGTGAAAATGCGGGTGAGAAAGCACGTGCTTTTTAACGCCACTGGTTAAGTTAATGAGGCCCTCGGTGGCTCGTTGGTTAGCGTGCTCGCTTTGCAAGGCGCAACCCCCGGGATTGATTCCCGGCCAGGCCAAAATAATAACTGTGCGCTTTTCTTGCAAATGTCCCAGTATCTATTGCTGTGTGACGAGAAAGCCCACCCTAAGATTATGAAGGCAAGAATATACGGTGAAGGGATGTTGTCGTGCTAACCACCCTTATCCAATGGCCGAGAGGCTGGGTTACAGCTGGTCGGCCAAGGCCCGTTGCAGGCTATAGAGTCAAAGGACAGGACAATTTAGTTAATGAATAAGAAAACTAGTTACACATTAATAATTTGATTTCTTAACTGAAGTACATTCCGTCATGACAATATTTGAAGAGCGTGTTACTAGTTACTTGTTTCGTGGGTTCTCAGATAAAACTCTATAAAAAAAATATATCGAGTAAAAATGCAACGACGTTTGTTCGCCGGAACAACCATCTTAAATTTTGTGAAATTAGAAACAAAAGTTAATTTAACAAACGAGAGTATATAAATATTGACCTTATTTTTTTATTTGTTTGCATACGATATAGGATTTCTAAACTTCAATGATATGTTTTCAGGGATATACGCACTCCAGAATTTTTATCTCCCTCAGATAATGTATAATAAGTGATCTGGAATCTAAATAAATTACGGTCGAAAAAAAGAAAACCACCATTGTTTGAGATGTTTGTTACTTCTTTATTGATATGTTTATTTGTTATCCACTAATATTGTCGATATTGCATAAGCTTGTTTAGTGATTTATCAATTATGTAATTGTGTAATATTGCGTGGAATGCACATTCAGTACTACTTTATATACAGAACAATGTGCACTCAGTTTGTGCATACGCCATACAAGTTTGTTTACATGCTTTGCGGCTCACTCTTTTTATGTGCTTCGAGAGTTTGTTCACTGCAATGTTCTTACAATCTTCAAACAGAATGAGTTCGTGGTCAGTGAAAGTTAATATGGTTGAAGTGATGGACCTGTGTGGATAGTAAGAGTAAAAGACCCGGATAGACGGCGAGAGATGACAAAATATTTTACTCTAAAACGATTCTTCTGTATATTTAATTATCTATTATCCGTTACTGTCACATTACATATTTTTTATAAATGCTTTGTGATACTGGCCTAAGCATTGACGTCATAGGCGTCTGTGAAGTACGTTGAAGCGCTACTAATAAGCTAATCTCTAATTTTCTTGCGAATGCTCCAAAGATACTTGTGTTTAGTTTTTCTGTTAAATTGATCTTCGACTGCATGTTGTTTTTATTAACAGGGGCTGCTTCTTAAAGCTGCTTCTTAAAAGTTAATAATGTATTGGTAAATAGCATCTTCATCGCCTGCGTGATATCATTTCTTCTCTCTTGAGCGCTCCGTGTGAACTACTCTAGTGAGCGCTCCTTGCGGCAACGTCGGAAACTATTTAGGATGAAATTGAATCATATACCCTTTCAATGTTTGATTTGATTTTTTATAGCCAGGAAAATGTGGCATTTTGGCATCGGAAAATCGGAAATTTTGGCAAATCGCTACGAATTATGAATATTGAAATATTTTGGTACTGAGTTTTATATTGCCTGTTTTTGCGTAATTGCGTTTTGAAAAATAGTTTTTAAATTCCTTTTTATTGCAGTTTACTAATATTTTCTCCTAGTCGTGGGTAAAAGTAAGCGTTTCAGTCATTTTCAGTTTTCTAATTCCAACCGTTTTTTACCGGTAACGAACCTCTATTTCTCATTTGTAGGTTTTGTAGCTGTTTCTAGGAACTCGCAATTCAACGGTGTAAATGTCCTAAAATTCATCGCCGCGAAAGCAGCTTTGTACCGGCAATGGATAAAAGAATTCCCCTCTTTCATGACAGGTGGACTTGTAACAATGTGTTCAATCCGTAATAACACTGAAAGTAAAATGCATTCATAAAATTGAAACATTTATCTCTGAAGAGTTATTAAGAATTAAAACATGTTTTTCTCCACTTCTAAAAGACTTTATTTAATTAATGACTCAATTTAATTTTATTTTATTGAATTTAATTTGAAATTGTTTAATAATACGTTTCTTCTAAATATGTTTTAAAGGAATTGGTCACCCCGACCCGGGTCTCCTTGTTTAGGCCCAGTTACTTTTCCCACTAAGCTAGCGATATGACCAATGTTCCGTACAGTTTATTGACTCTGCATATTGCCAGTTATTCACTAATCAATTTTCATTCCTTATATGCTCATTCTGCAATTATCATTCCAATGCGGTGACAGTGCGTGCAATTGAATATCTGAACTTTTAATAGTGAACTCAACAATTAAAAGAATATCACACTCTTATAATTTAATGATTCACGTGGTCTGGTTATTAATTTTTACGTCGAGCATTTATAAGTGAAACACAATTCCGCCACTGCAAATAAGTAAGCCAAATTGTATAAGTTGTATTCATTCTATGAGTTTCAATATACTCCCGTCAACACTTCATTAGTATAATTAAATGTGGACACAGAAAATCTTCAAAATATTTTTTATGTAATTATGCTGTTACATTTCATATTTTACTTTATGTAATAGTTCACCAATTAAATTTGTTTCATACAATCGATTGAATTAATAATAATAGTAATAATAATAATAATAATAATAATAATAATAATAATAATAATAATAGTAATAATAATAATAATAATAATAATCATCGATCGGGATAGGGCTTTCGTCCATTTTACTTATTTCATAGGGGGAAATATGGTAGGACAATATCTTGTTTTGCTTTACGAGAATAGGTTAAAGTTTGACAGCAGGTAAATATAGCTTCACCGCTAAATGTCGGCGACAAGAGGCGTGCGCAGCCGAAAACAAGAGAGGGCGTCTACATTTCTACGCCCATCTGGCTCCCCATTTCCATTAAATTTTTTGTTTACATATTGCATATTTTACTAAAAAATAATGAAACATACTACAAAGAGAGTGAAATTATAACCGTAATAATACAGTTATAAAAATAATAGATTTTATGTCGAACTACTTGTAGGTTGCCTGATTGTTTGAAGAGCCTCTTCCCGAAATTTGGGCCAGGAGAGATGGCTCAGGGCATCAACTGATGTCACTGAACTTCCTCTGACCGGGAGGTCCAACGTTAGAGTCCCGGAGGTGGCAGGATTTTCGACACTAGCTTGTCAGCTAGGGCGAATTCAGTAGCTGTCTGGAGGAGAATTCTAGCGGCCGGCAGCTCTGATCGGTAGTTTTTCTTGGTTTCTCCGATCATCACCAGGCGCATGCCAGAGCAGTACCCTAACAACCGGGCCACGGACCACGCACGAACTTTCCTAACTTTTCCTTGTCATTTTCTCTCCGCTTACACACACTTACACTATCATGCACTACACTGCCACACATGCCGGGAGGCTGGACGGGAGCTTAGAGCTTGTCCCGGCACGGGCGATGCTCCGCTGGTGGGAGATACCTGATTGGGGGAAAACCCCGCTTTCCGACGGAAGGTCGGCGCCGGATCTCGCCATCCAGCGGAGGATCACCATCCCCTCCCGAGAAAAAAAACATGCACTACATTTACGGAACTAATGACCTAAGATTTTGTCGCGTCCGGAATTACAACCAACCAATCAACCACCCAACCAGCTAACCAACCTAAAATTTAGGGAATGACAATTCCTCAAATTGTCAGCTTAAACAATAGGAAAATAAGGTATTGATCATATTTATGAAAAAAAACTTTTTTTCGTTTTGACGTAAATAAAATTAGTAAACGACATAGAATCATAGAAACTATATTTCAACGAAAATTCGGCAACATTATTCTTCATCCACATACGTTATCAAACGTCTCCACGAAAGGAATAAAGTGAAAAAGCGTGTTTGTGAACGTACATTCGCAAATTCAATTAAGAAGAATCAAAATTAATAGTTAGATTTTCAATTAAAATATTAGTGGATTTTTTACTTAGGGATTAATTACTTATTTTTTAATTAAAAGTGAACAGTTCAATATTACTCACTAGTTATCCAATTATTTTTCTCATAAAAGGAATTTTCATCATCATATAAGCTCTGACCTCCAGATTATTTTTTATTTTTGTACATAACGGTCCAAAATTAAGAATTAGTGTTTTGTGTTCCTTTCTGCAAGAAAAAATGAAAAACAAAACTTGTAACCGCAATATAATGTTCTCTAAGGGGAGAAGATAATAGAATGCAGTGAGAAGGACGAGAAATAAAAACGTCCTAAAACCCAAATCGTTACTCGGCTTATGCGTCAACGCCTCAGCCGACACGCACTTCCGCGCGGCCGCGCAGCCGGCGGCGGCAGTCGGACCGGCTTGCACGCACGCGCACTCACGCACAGGCTCGCCACGCCGCGCCGGCCGCAGGCACAAACAACGTGCGCGGCACGCAGGTAGAGACCTTCCGCCCTCGTCGCCCCGATCACCTCCATCACCTCCATCGCCTCCGTCGCCTCCGTCGCCTCCGTCGCCTCCGTCGCCTCCGTCGCCTCCGTCGCCTCCGTCGCCTCCGTCGCCTCCGTCGCCTCCGTCGCCTCCGTCGCCTCCGTCGCCTCCGTCGCCTCCGTCGCCTCCGTCGCCTCCGTCGCGTCCCTCGCCTTCATCGCCTTCATCGCCTCTATTGCCTCTATTGCCTCCATTGCCTCCATTGCCTCCATTGCCTCCATCGTCTTCATCGTCTTCATCGTCTTCAATCGTCTCCGTTTCCATCTCCTCCGTCTCCATCTCCTCCTTCGTCTCCATCGCCAGCGTCTCCATTGCCTCCATCGCCTCCCATCACCCCCATTGTCCCCACCGCCCCCATTTCCTCCATTGCCCAATCGCCTCCATTGCCCCTGTTTCCTCAATCGGCTTCATCATGCCCGTCGTCCCCGCAGCCTGTACCACCCTGACGCTCCCATCGCCCCATCATGTCATTGCAGCTATTGCCCCCATCTATCTTATCGTCCCCAACGTCCCGATCGCCTTTTTCACCCAATCGCCCCCATTATCCAATCGCCCTCATTGCTCAATCGCCCCCTTTATCCAATCGCCCTTGTTGCGCAATCGCCCCCATTGCCCAATTGTCCAATCGCCCCATTGCCCAAACACTTCCATCGCACAAGCGCTCCATTCGCCCTTATCCCCCTACCACCGTGTACCCCAACGCTCCCACCATGTCTGTACGGGCTGCAGCCTCTGCCGCCCCTCCCGCCGCCTTCATCGCCTCCTTCACCGCCTCCGCTGCCTGCGGTTGTTTAGTCGGCTCCGAAGGTCACACGGCGACTGTCAACATCACTGAGTGATGGCTTCATTGGTTGATTGACAGTCGAGAGCCGGTAGCTTAGCCTCCGCGGCAGTCTGCGCTGCCGACGCCGCCCTCCCCTCGCGCCGCTCCCGCTCCCGCCCCGCCCCCGCCCCGCCCCGTCCCCGCCGCCCCCTGGGGCACGCGAGCGGTCGAGAGGCGCGGGGACGAGCGACAGTAGTGGTCGGGCGGGCGGGCGGCCGGTTCCGGTGCGGCCAGCTGGGAACCGGCTGGACCGGCCCCGCCCGCCCGCCCGCCGCCCAGTCGCCGCTGCCTTTGTTCCGTTCCAATTAGATCTTTCTAACGCCGGCCGCACCGATAAGGAACGGCCTGCCGGCGGCGGCGGTGGGGGCGGAGGCGCGGTGGAAGGAGTGTGCGGGGGCGGAAGCCCGCCGTGAGGGAAAATGGGAGCGAGGTCGGGGGTGGTGTGTGTTGGAGGGGAGGCAAAGGGCAACGCGGTGAAGGAAAGTAAAATCTCGGAGGGATGGAGGGATGATAGAAAGAGAAGGAAGATGTATTCCCTGACAGGAGGCAACATTAATTGTTGGATTGGATGATAATCGCAGCAAACAATACGCGAATAACGGGAAAAGTAAGGGTGTGACTGAAAAGGAGTGAAAAGAAAATGATGCTTTCAAGCGCTTATTTTGGGGTGAGCTTTTTGTTATCGGTACAACATATGGCGGGGTTTACCTTCAACCCCAAAAATCATCCTCTTATATGGCGATTTCACGCCTGAATAGTAATGTTTCTACTTTGGAAGGATTGTATATAATTATTTGATGTTTTCATTGTTTCTTTTCGGTATCTTCATAATCGTAAAGTTTTGCTTCGCGCATGTTATCATGAAAGAATCAGTAAATTGGACTAGGGATTGAGTTCCGGACGTCACGTCGCAAGTTATCAAACTGAGCAGATATAATTCCATGTTTGGCAGAAGCTGTAGATGTGGCTAAAGGTTTAGCACCATTGCCACTAATCATTTCATATTTAACGTTGTTACATTTAATATCAACACTTCTATTTCCTTAACACACACAATTTTTCTCAACTCTAGTTGTTTGTTTAAAGGCAATGCAGTCGTGCGGCAATGTTTCAGTGATATCAAGTAGAAAAAAAAGTTTTCTCTTCCATACCTACAAATTGACTGCATGAGGTTTATAAAATTTAATCAATTTCAATAATATAAATTATATGAGTAATAAATTAAACAGGGAGTACCCACGATGCAAAATATACACGATTCTCAGTTACCGAAACATTATTGCCTGATGTTATAAATCTATTTCTGCGTGTTAAACAAAAACTGCTATCCACACAGCATGCACGGAATAGTATTTTTAATTAACGGGATTCAGCTTTATGTATTTATTAAATGCCTTTGCGTGGGTTGTCTCTTTAGCAACAGGTATGCATTTACTGTATAATATTATCTTCCGACTTTCCTAAATAACAATACAGAGAAGTCGGAAGAGAATATTATACAGTAAAACCATTTTTAAAATCGTCCAGAACCTCTAGTATTTTATACAAAAAATACAGAATTTATCGCTCTATTAAAATTTAACAGTTGGGATTAGGAAATTGACTTCCCGAGTCGTTCGGGCAGAATACACATCGTATTAATAAGTACTTTGGTGTATATCAAAATAAATACATGTCTCTTCGACATAATCTTTAGAAATTGTAATATTCAAGAACTCACAGGATTCTATTTCATTATTAAAAATTATATTTCCAATTTTCAATTTTTTCACATTACTAGCGATTAGCGACTTACAGGACGTCAGTAAGACTGAATCACTGATGCGACTGCACTCGGCGCGACGTGCCGGAAAGACTTACTTCTCGCTTGTAGAGAGCTTACAATGGGTACTATAACAATAGCACAGTCAGTCCTTTCTTGTCAACAGACAAGAAAGACACGGTACTACTTTGACATAAACAATGGGGTGATACGAAAAGTTACAATTCGTTGGATTGAATTATTTGCCTATATCTTGTAGTCAGGTAGTCAGTCAAATGCCTGAATCTCGTAGTTTCATTGCCTGTGATCTCGAGTTTAACACGGGGAAAGATTTCAAATAATCTCTCGTACTGCGTACGTTATTATTCAGGTACTGAAAATTAAATCGGTGCTACGATCATATATAGTGTTGGAAAGAATCTCAAGAATTCTGCTGGAACTTGAACGAGAAAGTCGGTCGAAGGTGGAAATACATACCAGTAACCAGTAACTTCCGAATATCAATAACACAATTTTGTTTGGGTGATACAGAGAAACGTGCGATGCAGAAGAAGAGAACATGTGATTGATTAAGAGATTCGTGTGAGTAACCAATTAAGACCTCACGAAGGCTGATTATATGAAGGAAAACCGCAAGAACTTTGATCTTCGGTGACACGCAGGGAGTAGGCGAGAGGAAACATTTTTAGGAAGTACGGAATATTAGGAAGCAAAATTAAGAACATGTTAATAAATGCCAGCACAAAAATTTGAGTTTTTTCACGTACTGCTGGAAGAATTTTCAAATGGTTTAATATATAATCATCTGCTCTTGATTGTGAATTTTCCACATACTTATTACATTAATTAACGGACTTTCTAGACATTGTAAGATAGACGTATTAATAGGTTTTTGTCTGTTTTATCAGCTAGAAGTCTAGTTTTGTGTGTGATATTTGGCTTCACTAAAGAGTTCTAAAAATGACATAGTTAAATACATAGAAAGCGACTAGCAAAAAAACCAGTTTGTAGAAAACGTGTCCCAAAAGTGGGGGTGGAGGATACAGCGCAGTCGAAGAACTCAGGAATTTAGCAATCTGTGTAGAGGCGAGGCAGCAACTTCAGAAACACGCTGATGGCGCGGCAGAGCGTGGCGAAGGGGGGGGGGAGGAGCTGGTCGGCTCGCCTTAGGAGTGCAGGACGGTGCGTTGCGGTTACCTATCGCGTGCGCGCAGTGGCGAAATAGTTTCTCTGGGGTCTCGACCCCTTTCGCCTGAGTTACGCCTCTCGAGAAGAGAGAAGTGGTTCGGCGGACCACGGCTGCTGCGAGGAATCTCAGATGTATACCGGCACGGAACTCTACATGCTAATTGCTGACTCAGGCCACTAAAGTGTATCGAATTCAGTTTCGATACTCTTTCGTGCGGGTATAATTTGTCATGAATCATGTAGTGTGTTTGAAGACTTGAGAGTGTCTTGAGCGAGATAATGCAATTACGAAAACGTGAAAGGAAATCTGAGTATTAATGTGGTACATACTGTTGAAACGATGCTGAATCAATGTGCAATAAGGAAGTTACTGCCTTTCGTGGTAACGGGATGCAACTCCTACCTGAAACGAATTCATAAGTCCTTGATAATTCTTCCAAACACAAACATTACCACCACAAATACACTTCATTCTTTCGATTTTTGAACTATCTAGAAATGTGTATGCTTCGATCAGGTGACCAAACGCATACTTAGGTCTGCATTCAGGTCTGCAAACAGTCTCAAAGAACATGAATTGATAAGTCTCTTTTCTAAATTTCTCAAATCGACTAATTCATCGAACAAAATGCATTTTAGCAATACTTCCGCTACCACCACTATTAAACATAAAATACTTTTTACGTATCAAATTACCTTTTACGTATTAAAATACCTTTTACGTTTCAAATTTATTTTAAGCATTTTGCATTTCTTCAAATTTTGTTGCACAGACATTTAAATAGATCTTTTGAACTTCAATGTGATTTGGACATCATCTTACAGTTAGTGAACAGGACAAGCGTATTTGGGTACTGAAGCCTCTTTTTAATCAATTAGGCATTGTATCTTTTAATATCCCATTTAAATCCAGCACAAATGAATTTCAGTTGAAATTATAAACTTATTAAAAATAGTTTAATTCGAAAATGGAAATATAAAATATTCAGAATATATTTTAATGATTACCAAACCCAAAAGTATACACATTTAAATATCTCATTTTCCAGTTTTAATACGTTGTGACCAGGCCGACCAATCTTCACTGTTATTCTTTTTACTCTCCATTAATAGTCTACATGACTGTCGCAGTTGAAAAGTTATATCTATGTATCAACGTTAACAATCTTAGACAATGAATAAAGGTTCATAATACATCATTTCGAAGTTCTTGAGATTACACTAACAAGATCGCAGAGACGCTGCAATAATTAAGAATGTCAGTCAAGTCCAAGTCGGTTACATTCGTTTATCTCAAAATTGATTTCTACTCCTTTCTCCGAATAATAGTTCTTATCTAACATTCCGGAACTCTTTTATTTTGTTTTGACCGAAATCTGTTATTAGTGCGTGATGGCATTTCTGACATCCATATAATGGTGGAAACGCGGATGAAGTATATGCATATCGTTGAGTAATGATTGTAGAGTCGGGGGCTATTTGTATAGAGTTGCGAGGTTAGATGACAGGAGAAGATTGGAAAGGGAAAGTTGGCAGGGGTCTGAGAGATACCTGAGCGACTTTTACCCAGTGTCAATAAGGAAAAGCCTGATTGAAAGCCTGAGCAGCCTTGCGGCACAGAGATTGATCAGACGGTCCCCTGCTTCGGGGGCCACCGCGCACGCATGCTCCAGCTCAACGAGGGCCTCTTGCCGCAGGGAAGCTGTCCTGGCAGCTCTTCCAACGGTTGTAAAATGTGCTTGGGGTACGAAGGAATAAGGACGAAAATCACGAGGTGGACGAGAATGAGAAGAGGAAGAAAAAAGAGTAAGAATAAGAAAAAAGAGCCAACGAAATACAGGAACACACAAATGGAGGACTAAGAAGAGTCAAAGAGAAAAGAATGTGAAATGTAAATTTCATGAGGTATTGAAAATTATATAATTCTTATTTATACATTGTTAAAACGGCAAAGAAAGTTGAAATGGAAACTAAAAAAACTGGTCTTTTTACGTTCGAGAGTCAAATAAGATATCATCTGGTTTATTGAAAGTTGGAAAATTGAAATGATAATAGTGAACGGAATGGAAGATAATGTGATCAATTATCACTCGGATGGAAAAAATGTGTAAATTTACATTGTTGGCTACATAATATTTATTTTAAATTTACTAGGATTCCTTACGTCCTCGAGGAAATGTTATTGCTTATTTAGTTTCAATGATTGAAAATGCATTCAATTGACCATGGTATATGAACGGTGAAGACTCAGATTGCAGATTATCTCGTTAAATCATTCACATTCAGAATGGAGAGGAGATGACTTAATCGCATCCTCTCAATAAAAGCATCCTTACTTGCAAAACGTGAAATTCAGAAATTCAAGAAAGAAATAACTACTCTACTTGTTTTCAAAGCGGAAAGCAAACTTTATATGCTAAAGAGGAGAGAGAATATTATGATGATGATCCAGGCAAGGTTAATTATACAAACTTCTGTGTTTCATATGCGCCAATGGAAGAGAAGTTCGTAAATTTGCTGGCCCAATAATTGTGTAAAAGATATATACAACATAATTTTATCAATTGGATTATAGTTGTTAAATTCATTCATTTATTTCCACTCCCAGTGGATTTCTTTGCTTTCATTATCCATTACGTATATATACTGTTAAGCAGTTATTCATGTATACGTTTGACCGCTGTTAAATGCGACCTTTACATCACATTTGGTATGAAGGAACCGCATATGTAGCCGCTTATCTTACTACGTATTCCGGGTTCGTTTATTTCGAGTGCCTTACATTGGGCTCACATGTGATCTCCTGAAAGTTACTACCAGTGAATAAGTGTAATAAAAGGAGTGTGCGGTCAACTCACTCTTGGTCGAGACATCGTTGTGTACGTGAGATACTGAGTATGCAACGCAGATGGTTGGTAATGACAGTGTTCTCTTCCAGTACCAAAATCATGTGTTCTCGGCGCGTTTGGTTGCAGAGTCTCCTTCAACACTCTTCCCGTTGGTTTTCCGAACCCGTAGCAGAAGGACGTGTGTTTAACATTCCATTTAAGTTACAAGACGCGTTGCGAGTAAACACAGATGTTTTTCCCAAGCCCGTACCGACATATTGGATCCAAACGCGAGTTCTGCTGGTGCGTAAAGAAGATATGATCTTTTCCATGTTGGACTATTACCAAACGCGAGAAAACGTAGTTGGATTCAAAGAATTCAAACCATGCAGCGTTCTCTTTGTCCAATTTTCGTCTTGCTGAATTAAGGCTGCAGAATGATTTGCTGTTATGATTCGTTCATGTTGCGTGACGTGTCATTTTCGAGTAAGCAATTGGCTACTAATTGTTTCTTTTAATGACGAGTCCATGCCAAGTTTATGCCACCTAAATGAGCTTTCTTTTCTATTGTCGGAATTTTATGGATATTTTTCTTGAGTTATACAATTCAGAGAGCAAATCCGTGAGCCGTACACTAATTAACATTTTTTCGTCTGGCCCAAAATATTGGATGGTTATGTCACTCGAGGATTTATAAATAATCAGGCTGCCAAGAACAGTATTTTTTTTGCCTTTCAAGAAACATATTTAGCTGCTATTTGGCTTCTGACGTTAAGACTACTGCTTAGATGGAAGCTACGCATGCTCACACGTCCTGTCTCTAGCCGAGCTCTCCAGCGTACTTGACTGGTGTGTCGTTGACTCTCATTGTTATTATTACATTTACGAGCGGCATTGACGAGAGCAATCGTCTTGATCTTCTTCTTCTCCTCTTTCCGCCATCGTCTTCCGGCTCGACGCCTCCGCCGACGGAGCCCTTGCTGTCGCCTTCGCATTCGCCGCCAAAGGCACACGATGCTCTAAATCGTCCGCACCGCCGTGCAAAGCTCTTGTCCCACAATTCGAACCCGGAACCTCCCCTCCGCGAATGTGGTGCACGCCCCATGCCGTGGCTCTGCTTCCGCATGGGCCGTTTCCTCGGAGGCTGCAAGTAGGTTGATGGGGCCTGATAGAGTTACGAGCTCATGTGGTGCTGGGCCGGCGAGGAGCCCCACAAAGCGGGGGCGGCGTGTGGACTTCCTAGAACGTGACGTGTCTCATTGAACAGCGCCGTGCGTGCGAGGCAAACAATGAGCGAATTACATGGATGGATCAATGCAATGTTGCACGAGTTACGATGAATTGTCCGTAGTAATGAGCATATCAACTTACTCGAATAGCGGTCCAACACATTAAACATATAAGCGCTTTTTTAAAAGAAACGTTCCCAATTAATGAACGTCTGCTCCATTCTCTAATATTATTTCAAGTTGATGCAGTTGGCGGAAGAGGGAGCGAGTCAACGGATGACGCGAGCAGAGAATAATTCAACTGAAAAAGGAAATAAAGGAAAGAGTAAGATAACATATAATACACGGTGAAAAAAGGTGAGGGGCAACTGAAGTGCTGAAAGTGGAAGAAAATGAGAACAATTCCAAATAATATTAAGAACATAAAAAAATATGAAACATTGAAGAAAAAAGGGTTTAGAACAAAAACTGAAGGTGGTGGCTAAAGCGCGTAGTAAACCATTCAGTCTCTTATTATAGAAATAATTTTTATATTTGCCGTATATTTAAAAGACACACACTTCTGTTATATTGTTTGCAAAATACCTTAAAAATCAATCGTAGAATACATTTATTCTCTTTGAGAGAAAGGAAAGTTGCTTAAAAATAATATGATGGAGTTCGTAATATGTAAAACGAAATAAAACTCGTAATGTATTGAAAATGGTGAAAAAGAACTTCTGTAGCATGGCAGGGAACCTTAACACTAAGTAAAAAATTATCTCTCAAAATTTTTTTAAACTATCATTTTCTTTTATTGAAAATACTGCTGAGCACACACAAAATATGGGTATAAAAACCTTCTGACTTGAAAGTATGAAAATGTTTAGAATCATAATTTTTTATGCGACAACTATACCCTCTGAACAGATCGAAAACTACCCCGTAATAAAACTTAACATCGTTATTGAGAACAGCCAGTTGAATGAACAGACTTGTAAATAATATTAAACTGTATTTACTGAGTAGTTTTAAGTTACGATTATTTTATATTGAATTCGTATTTTCCCAAAGTTAATTAATAGTGTTCTGAACTCGCTGTAGAATCATATGGGGGTTGTTTCCAAAAAGCATTAACTCTTGCTGAATTTCTCCGTTACTTTAGGCATTCTTTACTCTATGCTTTAGGATAATTGATAAACTGTAAATGTTTAATTATTGCATACAAGAGCTAGAGAAGTTATGATTACTATTAGATTTGTGATGAATTAAAAAACTTGAGATAAGTAAATTAATTTAAGAAATCAATTTTAATTCATGAACGTTATTAATATTTTGAAATGTGAATGCAAATATGAAAAGGACACGAGAAAAGAATAGATTGTGTTTTTCTTTTATTAAGTGAAACGAGAAGAAATATTTTTGGTGTGTATCATATCTACATAACTGCAAGAACCAATACTTTCTAGTGTATTAAAAGTAACAGAAAATGAATCTGAAATTTCTTTGCGTCATTAATTACTGAATAAGAAAGATGTGTTTTTGTCATTTTCATTTATACACCGCGATACATTTGAAAATGCAAATAAGAAATCAATAGAGATAGTCTTATTTAAAATAAAAAACCTTATCTATTTAAATAAAAATGAATCGCCGAAATGTATGTAAGCGCATAACTTACGAGAAAAGAGGGGGGAGGGAAGTAGGAAAAGAGGGAAGTAGGAAAAGAGGGAAGTAGGAAAAGAGGGAAGTGGGAAATGAGAGGAGAAAAGAGGGGAGGGAAATATTAAAGTGAAGAGAGAGAGAGAGGAGGGGGGAGCAGACAATGTCTGCCTGGTTCTGCTGGTATGGAATAAAAAAAGATGTGGTTTTATTGAGTGTAAGTAAGGGAATAATTCTCATGAAGCAATTCACAAGAAGTGTCGATAACGTTGTGCATTTCTTGAAAATGTTTAGTTTTTGCTTAGGGAGTGTATAATATGTTGAATCATGAAATACAATTACTATTTTACTGGTAATTCTTGTTCTTTCAAGGAACTGTAGTACGATTAAAGGATTCATAACTCTGAGCTAATAAAACATTCCATTCGTTCAATTCAAAAAATTCAGTGTTATAACGTTAAGAACTCTCAGGTGACCAATTTGACTTTCACTAGTCAAGATGAGTCGTTGCGGGTTCTTCGAGATGTGGATGATTGCAATATTAGCACTTGACTTATTTTATGTAGTTTTTAAAAAGCAATAGTGGTCATTTTAGTCACATCGTGACAATTTTCCAGAAACACTTACAAAAGAGTTTCTCGAAGGAGACTTTCAAATCTTTCCTTCAATATTTTTATGGGTAGAGCACAATACACTTAATTATATAGTACAAGCACCGTTTCCATAAAAAAACTTTTGAATTTCAAATATTGAAGATAATGCTTGCATTATTGTTTAGTCTCACCCGTTTCGTTTGATGTAGAAAGTTCAAGAGATGGCTGAAGTATTAGTAAGGGTCGTTGTAATATTACGAAATCGTTATGAATAATACGAAAAAACACGTGCTGTTGAATCACCATTATTTTTTAGTTTTGCAACACTGATTAAGCCATAATGAATTTTCAATATGTGCATTCACCTCGCCTTTAAAATCAAATTCACCGATGGGGTGAATCCAATTTGAAGCCCTTCGAATAACAAGTTAAATGCATGAAATTCTTTCCGCTTTCCTCTCGTGATGAACCACTGTGCGCCAATGAGCCAGTGAGCCACGCTGTTTTTTCTACGCAGGCTCGCATGCTGTGAGGGCCTTCTGTTTGATTGGCATACGTGTCCAAAACAAAGACTCCAAATGACGATCGTTTTTGCCCGCCGATCCCGACGCCCGCCTTTTTCCCGCGCCGCCAACTCCCTCCAGACCTCCCCTCCCCCTCCCCCGGCACCCAACGCGTTCCTCCGAAACGGTAGCGCCCCCGAAGTCACGCGTCGGGCGAGGCTACCTCGATCTGCGCGATAACAGCTCATTTCAAATAGCGGTCTATATGAAAGGAGAAAATAAAACCCAAAGGAAGTAGCGAGGCGAGGGGAAAGTGGCGGTTGAGGAGCGGGAATGATGGTAATGGTGAAGACGAGGATAGAGAGGAGAGGATTCGGAATAATTATATAATGGTTCTTTTTTCAAGAAGTTCTCTTTTTTTTCATATCAAGTCATTATACAATTTACTTAGATCAACCGATTATCGTGTAGTAAGTACTTACATAGATTTCTACTTTTTGAATTGCTATTGATCATGCTAAACTGCTAGTCGATGCAGACGTGACATGCCGCTGTTGTGAATCTTGGATTCTTCTTGCTTTCAAAACTGCAATTCGTCAGTTATATTGTCACGTCCTGTTTGTGGTTATTTTCTTTAGAGGATTTTTACAGTTTATTTAGCAACATGTTTTTAAATTCAATTTTATTTCCAAGAATGTTTTAAGTTGCTCAGTGACCTTTTCCCCCTTTCTTTCCTACTTTCCATTTCGTAACAGGTATTAAGCGTGAATAATTGTTAGCACTCTCGCTTTAAAATCTTTGTTTTATGAAAATTAACTTGTTATGTAAACGGACTAAAATGATCGCAGTCTTTTTGTAAGAAAGGTTTCCTTTTGCAGCAGTGTTGTATAAATTCTGTAACACCTAATTACTAAATTTCATCTGCTGAACATTACATTTTTTTTTCTTTTGTAGGAAATCCAAATATTTTTAACGTTCTGCATGCATGCAAATAATCTGAATTTAAACAATAATGGCTCTTTAATTGCACACAAGTCGTCGCTAGAATCAGAGTATCAGAATCTGCCCGTGTTCTGAAGAAACTCTATTAATCAAAACAAGGTTGTGATTGACATTGATTACAGTATTACGAGACTACAGATACTCCTATCAGTGTACGATAATTTTCATGATTCTTCTTCTCACTTCACGCAAATGTTGAGACATGATCGAACTGAGGTTTCTTTACTGTGTATTGTCTAATTCTCCATGTCTGCCAGGAAGAGAAAGAGATATCCTATTACAGAAAACCGTCATTTCCACGAACTCGCTTAACACGAATTTCGCCGTAACACGAACAAAACTTCGGTCTCGGCAAGGAATTACGGTAATACGAATATTTATAATGCTCGGATATCACGAATTCCGATTATTTCCGTCCCTTGGAATTTGTGTTAATGTATTTCCCGTCTCGTCAAATCTATAACGAACATTATTAATGTAATTTTGAGTGTTTACTCTCCATGTTGGACGTCCTTTAGAATATGAAAGGTTCGACCATTTTAATACAAGAAGAAAACGATGCCCTATGGCGTTGAGGTAAACGCTCTCCTTGCACCGACGCCATTGTATTGTGAAAACGCATCCGAACTACAATTGCATATGCGCCGGCAGAAAAACGACGAGCCAATTTGGGCAATTTGGGTACAGTGAAGAAAATGCCAGGTCTTCAGGGAGGGTACGTTCTGGATACATCATCTCACTGTGCAGAGCGTAGTGGGGTGGCTGGAGTGAGGCGGGGCGTGGCAATCGAGAAAGGTGTGGCACGGTAGGTGGTTTGAGGCGGGCGGGGAATACAGGGAGAGTGACGGAGGTGACGAGGAGTTGGGGGCGGGCGCGGAGGGGTGGCAAGAAGATGGGCGTGGCGGGCGACGAGCGGCACGGCCCGTTGACGAGGCGGTCGTCTCGTCGGGGCGACCGCGTCGAGAGAGGAGTCACGCCAGTGACCATTATACTTAGCTGCGCTGAATTCCGTCGGTAATACCCGTCTTCGTACTACCTTCCTCGTGTTTAGGGCGAAGGTGTGAATTAACTTTTTGTGATGCGGCTGCGCGTTTTTGCAGACGGGCGTAGACTGCTTCGGGCAGTGACGGCGGTGGTGATGGTGACAGTTGCAGCGACTGACATCGGAAAAATGGCGGCGGTGATCGCAATTGGAATGTAGGCAAGTGGATGGAAATAGTTCTTATGGTGGCTAATCAGTTGCGTTCGTAAAGGTCCATGGTAGTGGCAGCTCAGTATGTAGGTAGCGGGATTGTAGCAGGGACGGTGATGGTGGAGGTGACGAGGGGGAAAGGAGATATTTAGCGGACACAAAGACGAGTCTTCTTCCTGCATTTCTGCACTTGATGGTGGCGGTCCAAGAGACGCTTAGACTTCGTGACTGGACTTTCGACAGGGTTCTTTCCGTCTTTTCTGAGAAACAACCCTGTGTTATGGGGAGCAAAACGACTCGAAACTGCCGCACTCATATTTGATACTTTTCCCCTCCAATTTCTCTTTTACGTGTTTCGCAGACGATGGAACACCGGAATTTATATTTCGCACCACACACAGAGAGCTGTTATTACGGTCTAGAAAGCGTCTTCGGTTGCGATGGTGCTTCTCATTAAATGTAAAGAAAATAATGGTTAGAGCTGAAATATTTTATTATGTCTTTTAAATAAGGCGTCACAGGTTTTAGCATGTTCAAAAACGATGATCAAAACCATCCGATTACAGAACTAGTGGTGCTATAGGGGTTCACATATATTCTAGCATTCACTTTAAACTGCTACGCAATATTATACTGCTACATTATCGTGGGATTCACACCCAGGTCCTTAGAGTTAGCACGCCAAACACGCTCCCTACTGCGCTAGCCTCACTGTTAAACACAATCTTCCCGATGCTTAAAAAAAACGAACATTTGCATTTGCAATTTTCGAAAATTCGAAGATTTTCATTTATATTACTTCATGATATAGTTTTTCACTATTGGAAAGTATATTCTTATTGTGCCCTTTTATTGTTAAGTTCTTGCTATCTTCGAAAATAGCTACGTGTGGCATATTTTTAAGCGTCTTTTGCCCTATCATGCAAAAGTTCAAGAAAAACATTTTCAAGCGAATATTACGAGAAAACTATTCATTTTTTTGGAAGTGTGTTCGTGACTATATTTCCAGGTCTATTTTTCAGAAAATAGTTAATTAAAGAAAAATTCTCTATAATTTATAGGGTACTTTCACATTGTTAATTTTCTGTAATTTTCGATAATACAGTTAGCCGTAAACGGGATCTGATGAATTTTTTAAGCATCCTTCGCTACAATCGAGCAAAAGCTTTAGAAAACATTCCTGTGCCGGCAGCGTATAAGCGACTCTTGACATTTCTCTCGCCACGTGCTGTGGTACCTCGTGTGATCTGCACTGAAACAATCAGTTTGCGAGGATTTGTTTACATTCTCAGAGCCAGGGTTCAGCGTTGCCGCCAACTCGCACGAAGTCGTGGAGGCGGTAAGGTTCGGCTTTGGTAAAAGTTATCAACATGATATCAAGACGTTTCTTCAACTGCTGAGATGGTCCCTTGTTTTGCTTCTGGACATAAATGTCACTTCATTTTCTGTGCACGTCTTCTAGAATTCAGTGGGAAATACAATGATTCAAATTATCGTTTCCATGTTGTCGCGGCAGGAAGTATTATTCCGAAGGACATCATGGATAAGAGCCAAAATTTATTGCTTATTTATCCTTGAAAATAGATTTTATTACATGGGAGGTTTTTTCTTTTTTCTTTTTTTCTCTTTTTTCTCTTTTTTTCTGTTTTCAAAATTTAAGTGGTATATGACTTAGTGTAGGGATCACAGAATTTTGAAAATGTGCACACAATTCAGTTTTCCCCATAGCACGTCATACGCAGTTTTAACTGTTTTTTGACGTAAAATAAATAAATAAACTGCCAGTAAGTGTTAATATTTTGAGATTTCATTTATCTGTCATGTAGGTGATGCCTTATGCGTAGCAAATGTTTGGCAACAGCGCTTCAAACTGTCAGAGTCGCTGATACGCTGCCGGTACTGTAAGAAACGTTTTTGAGAAAATAATAATTTGAAAACTGCGTGTATTTAATGCGAACTTACACAAAAGTATTAATATTTTCAAAAAATTGTTCGTAGCCTTGTGTAAAGATATGTTTTACAAGACCAGATATGATTCAGGGAAATATTTTATAACTTGTGAAAACTTGTGCTGAAAATGTGAATTTTTTCTACATTAAAAAAATTAGATATTACAATGAAAATGAGACCTGAGCTATTTTTTAAACGTCACTTTCTCGCTTCGTCCCCACTCCCACCTGGCTTCCGATCCCGCCAAGCCGTGCTCCGGCCAGGCCGTGCTCCCGCCACGGTCCCGATCCCACCACGCCCCCGATCGCGCCAGACCTCCGCTCCCGCCAGGCCCCCGCTCCTGCCAGGCCCTCGCTCCTGCAGGCCCCTGCTCCTGCCAGGTCCCCGCTCTCACCATGCCCCCGATCCCGCCAGGCCCCCGGTCCTGCAGGCCCCCGCTCCTGCCAGGCCCCCGCTCCTGCCAGGCCCCCGCTCCCGCCAGGCCCCCGATCCTGCCAGGTCACCGATCCCGCCAGGCCCCCGATCCCGCCAGGCCCCCGCTCCTGCCAGGCCCCCGCTCCTGCAGGCCCCCGTTCCTGCCAGGCCCCCGCTCCTGCCAGGCCCCCGCTCCTGCCAGGCCCCCGATCCTGCCAGGTCCACGCTCCTGCCAGACCCCGATCCCGCCAGGCCCCCGCCCTGCCAGGCCCCTGCCCTGCCACGCCCCCGCTCCCGCCACGCCCCCGCTCCCACCACGCCCCCGCTCCCACCACGCCCCTGCCCCACCACGCCCCTGCTCCCACCAGGCCCCGCTCCTGCCAGGCCCTCGCCCTGCAGGCCCCTGCTCCTGCCAGGTCCCCGCACCTACCAGGCCCCCGCTCCTCACCATGCCCCCGATCCCCAGGCCCTGGTCCTGCATGCCACTCCTGCCAGGCCCCCGCTCCTGCCAGGCCCCCTGATCCTGCCAGGTCCCCCTCCCGCCAGGCCCCCGATCCTGCCCCCGCTCCTGCCAGGCCCCCGCTCCTGCAGGCCCCGTTCCTGCCAGCTCCCTGCTCCTGCCAGGCCCCCCGCTCCTGCCAGGCCCCCGATCCTGCCAGGTCCACGCTCCTGCCAGACCCCGATCCTGCCAGGCCCCCGCTCCCGCCAGGCCCCCGCTCCCGCCACGCCCCCGCTCCCGCCACGCACCCGCTCCCGCCACGCACCCGCTCCCACCACGCTCCCGCTCCCACCACGCCCCCGCTCCCACCACGCCCCCGCTCCCACCACGCTCCCGCTCCCGCCAGGCTCTCAACGTTTCAGTTGTCGCCGTTGCCGTTTCCGTCGCTGTCCGGGCCTTGGTCACGCGCCAGATTGCGGCACACGTTTCGTTACGTTCATGACGAGCCACAGGCAACTCCCCGGTTAAGAACCAGTTTGCCCTGCGAGAGGTGCTCGCGCCTGCATTAGTGCCGTAAAGGCTGTGCATATTACTTGCCGGGAGGGAGCGGTGTTCCTTTCCGCTGGAACGTTTTATCTGGAGTTAACCTACATGTCGCGTGAGGGTTCCCAATCTCCAGGTAACTACCCCAGTGGAACGTTTTATCTGGAGTTAACCTACATGTCAGCGTGAGGGTTCCCAATCTCCAGGTAACTACCCCAGTGGAGCACATCTCCAATGGGATAAGCTCTAATCTTTCTACCGGTCTTCCTATATGTGTTTGGGTTGTTCATGTATGTGTACGCGTAAGTATGTGTAAGGGGAGGGGGCAAGGAGAAGGAAGAGATCACATGCGATCCGTGGCCCGTTTGTTTGGGTACTACCCCAGCATTCGCCTTCTAGGAGATACCATCTGAACAACTGGCAGCTAGAATCCTCTTTAAGGTAGTGGTTGAATTCGATCTAGCTGTGGTCGAATATCCGCCAGGTCTTGTCTCGAACCCTAGGATTTCCTGGTCACAGTTGTCACAGAGACAACAGTCATACTGCTACTGAAACATCTCAACCGGTGAAACAATTGAGTTACTGTGAACGAAAGAAAGTCTTATTGTTAATTCAGCTCTCTCTTTACTTAATGACTATTGCTGAATAGAATCTTTAAATTTTGAATCAGTTATATGATTATTGTGATTAAAAGTTTCAAACTGGAAGAATATTTAGTCTTCATCAAGTTGTTAATATATTAATTACTGAAATACTGAGGAGGCCGGAACGAATAGGACCTGAACACAAAGTATAATTTTGGAAAACTTATTTGCAATTTATGTGCCACTTACTTTTTATACTTCGTATGATTCAAGGATCCAACATCGAAAACCTTTTTCAATATTTTGCGCCGCCGATACTCGTATATGCCAGCAATGCTGTACGAACCGATTTTGATTTGATTTTAAATTCATCAAAAAACAGTAAAAACGGTTGGGGAAGAAGTCTTTGTAAGTATTCGATAGACTCTACTGTTTGAATTAGCTTGAAGTTTGTAAAATACATGTTATTTTCATTGCATATGTTAATTAAATTTGATTCGATAATTTCCCCCTGTATAATATCACTGCAGATGAAATACGATTCTCGAATCATGTAATGTGTGGATAATTATTTAAAATATTAAATATTTATATAACTTTGTGGTTGAGATCGCATGGATCCTTACTAATCATTATGGAATACCACAATATCTCCTCTGCCCCAACGGAGTTTATTCTATTCTATCTGAAGAAAAGTAAAAAAACAATTACTCTGAAATAAGTTGCCAAAGAACAACAATGCTTAAGAAGCATAATAATAACTACAATTGTATAAGCAGAGTAAACTTAGCTTATTCTCCTTTGAATATTTTAAGAAATGTTATGAAGATTGATAAGAAATTTTCTTGTTCATTTGTGAATCTATTGTTTCCAGTCGTCGGTCTCTTTTCATTCGAGAATTTTATATCTGACACAGATTGCGCTAAGGTTTGCCATTCCTGTCATTCGTACTTCATTCTTGCTTATTCATTCACGACATTCCCCTTTTTTATATACATTACTCTTTTAAGTTAGTACACGGAGAAAAAAGAACAGTTGCAGTATACCTGATCCATTATACTGTATCAAGGGAACGCATGATAATATAGGCCCAACCAGGTTCACTGTTGCTGTTTCGTGACGGAGATAGTTGGAACGAAAAGTTGCATCGTAAAGAGTCCCTTGTTGCACTCCTCTGAATTCACCTTGTCAGAGTGCACGGGTAGAAGCTGCCGAGCCCAAGCAACCTTGTTGGAAGAGTTGGCTATCTGCTCGGCATAAGCGAGCAACACAGGTTGGAGGATCCAGCCTACCGTCATGACGCATCCGGGCGAAACTGATAGAAGGAGCCGGCCTTCCGTGTCGGATTGCACAGCTATACTGGTTGAAGGGCCAGCCGTACGTGTTGCAATATTGAAGCATTTCTTATTGGTGTTACAATTACTGATCGTTGACGGGTATAGGATGGGTTATACGTAGTACTTGCTATTAATAGAATATTCATTATTTTTGATCCAACAACAGATCTGTATATTTACCTACACAACCAGACACCGTAAAAATGGAAATAATTGCATAAAAATTATGCATTTATATATTCAGGTATCAGGTGTGTGTGTGTGTATATATATATATATATATATATATATATATATATATATATATATATATATATATATATATATATATATAAATGAATATTCTGAAACAGCATGTACCTAAAAATAAAATATTAGAATTTAACATTAAAATATTTATTTAGTAAAGTAAAATTTGTGTAAAATATAACATAACTCACAATAGAATGAAATATATTGACATAAACTTAATAGCTAACAAATGAAAATGAAACATTGATGTACCACTTAATCATTCATGTGATCAAGTGAATTAAATACACAAGGAGACTAAGAACATGTTTACAGTCATTAGTAATTATTTCAAAAATATTTTATAACTGTTACAAAATTATTTTAAATGTTTCATAACTGTTTCAAAACTATTTTAAAACTGTTTCACAAGTACATTTAAATAGCAACTTTTATTACTGATCCCCAAAAAACAAATTTAATTCACATTTATTTTATAAAAACGCCAAGATTTATTTAAATTATGGCTAAATATGTAGCGGAAAATTATTTTCGAATGTATTTGTTGTTTATTTCTTTTAACCTTTCATTTTACAAATTTAATATTCTTGTTTTATGTTTATATTAATTTTGGTTATTAAAAGTTCAATTCTATTAGTCCCTTCATTATACTTAGGGTTCGTGCATTCACTAGCACAAAATTCATCTACATAAAATTAACACTTAGTTTACAATTACAATGAATTCATAAATAGCTTACATACTGTTAAAATCAAAAAAGTATATGGAAGAAATCACCAACATAAATCACATTTATATTTTGTACTTCTGTTATTTCAATTTCTATAATCTAAATGTACACACAATCTATAAAATAAAATAAAATTAGTTAAATTAATTTAAAAACTGGAATTAAAATGTATTGCCCAGGATTGATTTACCTGCTGTGTCTGCAATTTGAATCAATCTCATTGCTTAGAAACCTCGTTGCCCATTTGACAATGAATTAGCTCATTGGCCTGCAATTACAAATCCTACACTCCCAACAAGTTAATGTCATAACTATTATTATTATCACCTGAATGCAACAATAAAAAATTATAGAGAAGAAAGTGCACTCAATAACAGTAAATAAATATAGTGAGAGGTCGGGATAAATCATAATTTTAGTATTGTGTAAGGTGGGAGAAGACTCATCACTTTAGCATGGGACGAAATGATTGGCCTTCATTTTATTGGATGAGTCAAATAATAAGTTTTCTTAGCAAATTAATAACCAGTTCTGAAGTGACTTTTAAATTTGGCAAGTTATTTTTTAAATGCATACTTTTCTGGATTGCTTCAAAATTTAGGATTATATTCTTTGAATACTATTGATTTATTTCACACACACATAGATCACTACTCAGTATCACTGGTAACTGACAGTGATACAATGGAAGGGAAAATAATTAGGTGCAGACTCAGTCTGCTTGCATGCAAAAAAATAAAATAAAATATGTTATAAAACCATGTATATAAAAAAATAAAATAAAAATGCATATTTAATTAAATTTTGTAAAATTGCCTATACCAATTCAGAAATTGAAAACAGCAGGATTACCTCTATTGAAGTTATTAAATATTGCGTCAGTTAGCCGGTGCCTTTGTGTGAAAGATATTGTTGAAGATATTACAATGTCTTTGAAATTTGTGTTTGGACATGCCAGTGTGACTGCTGAGGAAAAATTATAAAAACCAATAAATTCAAATTCAATTTAAAATTTCTATGAAATTTAAAGAAAAAAAAATTGTGATTCAAGAGCAGAAATGCAGAATTTGATCTCACATTGGCTCAGATTTCATCTGACAAATATGCTCCAATTACATCTGGTGATGTAGTAGAATGTTCAAAAAGATTCATTTCTCACAAAAGGATGAATTTCACTGAGTAAAATTTTGAAAAATTGTTTAGTGTTCCTGTGTCAAAAGACAATGAAAAAAAATACCAAGCTAAAATTTGATTGTGCATGTTTTGTCAAATTTTATTTGGCATATGTATGCAGGTTTTAGCATTTTAAAGGGCACGAGAATCATGTCTAGTAATATTGAATTGTTTTATTTCAAGAGGAAAGTATTTTATTCACTTGGCAAGGGAAATGTTTCAGAAAATTATCAAGGTCAACACTATTACAACAGTAATGACATTTCTTTGCCCAAGAATCATTAACACAATCTGAGATATTTTTCTCTGGCAATTTTGAAGGTGAATAATAGCCAAAATCATTGCATGTTTGAGAATGCAATGTTATCCTTACTATTTGCCACAAACAGCACACTGTGGAGAACCCTAAATTATGAAAAACTTGAAACCTTTTTTCCTTGGAAACCAAAGTAAAAATTAATAATCTTTCAAAAGAAAATTACAAATTGTCACACTCGATGAACTTGATTCAGAACTCTAGTTGTAAAATAATGTCCTGAAAAACCAGCATTTTGAAGTTAATGACACTTTTCTAGTGGGAATGTGAATTTTTTATATTACTCATACTCATTTGTAGTCATTCTGAGAGCACTACTAAATAGTACACATTGAAACTATAATGAAAATATAATACAAGTTATATTATCTAATGAGAATTTTAAAATAACTTGCCTGGTCAAAAATGATACACACTAAAATAATTGAACCATTAATGTATACACATTTTGTGAATGTTAAATACGAATGAAATCACAAAAGTCCATGATGCTTGCAAAATTAGCAAAATGTATATTGGCATCACCTTGAAATACATCTTCATGATTTTGTTATAGAATGCAATAGCCATTTAGAATTAACAATATCCATGAATATCTGCATCGATGAACCATCACCTGTTTCAATGACCAATTACCATCACCTGTGCCAAAACTACCAGAAAAATAAAATTAATACAATAGTATTTGAAAATATAATTAAAGTGATAATTATTAAAAAATAAAAAAATAGAAAGTGTTCTACAGCAGTTTTTTTTTAGGAATGCATTATTATTTTGTTCAATTATTTACAGAACATGATAGGCTTTAGTCTCAATTTAAATACACTAATCAAAATTCTGTACACTTATAACATATAGGAATACTACACAACAATTAATTCTACAATTTCTAATTGCCATTAATGACACTTCAAGACTATTCAAATTATTTCAATGAATTGGCAACATAATAAATATTATTTCTTTACATTTTAATACGAATTTGCAATACTTAATTGAGTATTAAAAACTAATCAAATAACTTAAACTTTTTTAATAGGTAAATAATGAGTTTGGAAGTAATTGAATTCTATATCCACTTAACAACATTAGAATTTGAATTGAAAGGATTCAAACCGATTATGTAAAACGAAATAATTGTTTATCTTGTTCGACATAAGCTTTTAGAGGAATTTTACAATTTACATTAAAATAACTTTGAGCTGGATTAATGGCCAAGTTTTGTAGGTTATAGAAATGCACACAAACATATGCCTCTCTATTATTACAACTCATGATAGAAATATATACGTACCTGAAAGTTGCAATTCCATTTCACCATTCTCTTTTAATCTTGGTTGACAATTCTTGTTTGATTTCAAATAGGCGGTGTAAATGAAGGTATCATTTTCTTTCGAACTTCATTCGCCCGTTTACTTCCAATGAAATAAGATTTTCACTTCAAAGAGGTATTTTAGACTCTGTAGTCTGGCACCTATTAAAAGATATCCACCAATATCCTTTAGATTATAATCCACACTGATGCAGCACGATAAGTTTCAATACGGTACTTACCAGTGAACTCATAGTACGTTCAACGATTTGCTTTGCCAACGACGTATTTTTCTACAATAACAAATTGAAAACTTTCACAACGATGCGCTTTTCGCCACTTCGAAGAAATATTCCTGTAGGGGCAAGTCACTCTCTTAGCCCTTCCAAAATGAACTGAATAGTAATGTCCTCGCAGGCGATCGGCGGCGTGCCGTTGCGGTCCAACCGGCCGCGCGCTTCCTCTTGTCTTGACCCTCGGTTGACCCTCGGCTGATATCAGGACTTATGTCTCGAGACAGCGAATGCGGAGCCACGGAAGTATGCGAAAATAGTCGAGCGGAACCGAGCCGTGGAGCGTTGATTTTCAGCGCGAAGCATTTGAACGATTTTAAAATGTTCGAGCGGATATCATTTCCACACTACTTTATTGAGGTACAAAACTTTGGTTCAGAGTGGATCCACTGTATGTATGTATATGTATATATACATATATATATATATATATATATAGACACACACACACACGTGTGTGTGTGTGTTTAACAGATGTTGAATGTTTTTCAATGTATATTTTCTTCAATACGTAATTAATCTGACAAGGTACCTGGCTGTTTTGGCCACCTAGTGCTTTGCAACATGATTAGGCTTGATAAGGCCGACAGGTCCGTTTATGAAGCAACATCAACCTCTCAGAAATCACACGCCGGTTGGTCCATCAAGGTTGGTCTATCAAGGTCAGCAATCGTAGATGCTGTTGTAATTAGGAAAGGGAGTAAAGCACCCAGGTCTCTGTTTCGCATACGAAGGTTTTGTGTAACTATTGAAATCTTGTTGGGAATTATGGTATCCTTTTTTTCAGTGTACATGTTCTGTCGAAGCTTTTTCCGAGTAGCATCATTTCTACCACGTGAATCTTCAATTAGTCCTTCAACAGAATCCAATGCTATAAACACTGCAAAAGAAAGGGGATCGTCTGTTTTTTGAATGGCTTCATCCCAATTTGAATAGCTTTTTCCGTGTTGTGTTCTTAAACTGGGGTAGCTTGAGATGGTGAGAACAGTCTAAAGCTGAAAAGAAGTACGGTGATCAAACAATTAAAGCCAATTTAATGAATTTTAGGGCCAATTTAATGAGTTGTAGCGCATGGAAACACCTAATTACACTGCTCTGCAAAAATAAACTTTTTTCTTTCACAAGAATGGAAGTAACATAGATTCTAGAAGCATTTTTCACACTAAATTCAAATATCATTTCAGTTCTTCCCTATCAGGCAGGCGTTTTGTGTGATATTCGTTTGAACTCTCTAATTTTTAATAAATTCAGTAACTAGCTATCCAACTTTAAAAGTACTAGTACTGACTAAACTACTAGTACTGACATACATTCTGACGACTCATTCTGTAACTAGAAAATGGTAATGATGATTTTTGGGCGTATTCTGTACCTGGATCGTCTCTGTTCTTCGTCCAACAAGTCAGCCAACATATTAGGACTACACTTGACTTCGTACATGTTTTCCATTCTAGAAATATATTGATGATACGGCTCACCATCCTCATCGCTGACAACCCAAAGAATTTTCAGCTGGAAGTATATGTCAGAATCTAAGAAGTGAATTTTCTAAAACCTGTTACATTCCATAGCTTTATAAGAATCTAAAAGAAATACGTCCGATAGTTTTGTGCTTTATGGTTTTCAAGGAAATTTCAATATATGTTTGAAAGACTGCCAGTCGCCTTTTTACAGAAGATTTAACAGTTTTTTAAAATGTTTATCAGCCATTAGTGAACGAATTTGTTGTCCTAAAAAATCCCCTCTTTCAATTTAGGATCATTTACTGTGGGAAAGATAGATGATCCTTCGGTTCCCTCCAAATCATAGCAATCACAAGAAAAGTAACATTAATTTTAACAATGATACATAATGCATTATTTACCATTTGGACTGTATAAATGTGAATAAACAACCTGTAACAACTATTGTACTACAGCTTCCGGGTCAATGACCCTCATCTCGATCAGGTTTTTCGTCCAGTTTCCCTGATCCATTGAGCAAATGCTGAGATGGCCCCTTGTTTTGCTTCTGGACATAAATGTAACTTCATTTTCTGTGCACGTCTTCTAGAATTCAGAAGGAAATACGATTATTCAAATTATCGTTTCCATGTTGTCGCGGCAGGAAGTATTATTCCGAAGGACAACATGGATAAAAGCCAAAATTTATTGCTTATTTAGCCTTGAAAATAGATTTTATTACATGGGAGTGTTTTTTTTCTCCAAAATTTAAGTAGTATATGACTTAGTGTAGGGATCACATAATTTTGAAAATGTGCACACAATTCACTTTTTCCGTTAGCACGTCATACGCAGTTTTAACTGTTTTTTGACGTAAAATAAATAATAATAATAATTGCAAATTGCATATGATGAGTATCATTTTTCTATCAAGACAACAATCTTAACACACAATACATATATTTGGGGCCCAGCTCTTTTCAAAATCAACCATTTACAAATCACTATTCAAATGCCAACCATCTTGACAGCCTAATGTTGATAAAACTTTTTTGCAAGAGGCGTTAAATTTCGCCTCTGAGTCTTTCAAGTCAGCTCTCCACAAATACAGCAGAAATTATATGCATGCTTCACACTTTCCTGGCATGTTGAAAATTTACACTGTACACTTCTAAACATAAAGGAAGGAAATACATCACTAGTGATATTTGTGCTAACAAGTTCATAAACACTTTAATATTGACACATCACAAAGCCAGATTAACTGGTCGGCTAATGAACCTGCTCAGGATTGCCTGTTGGTCTTTCAGCATATTACACACTATTTTCTTAAATATAGCTTGAATAAAATCGCTACATATAAGATAAAGGTTCCTACCAAAGTTCAAAGAGAATGTTAAAATCAGATTTTCAAAAGTAGCTGTCACAAAAAGCTGTGCCTGATGGAAAAATTCTGAATACATTTCTGAATTCAGCAAGAAAAAACGCACTAGGTTCACTAATCAGCTTTCTTATGAAGAAAATCTTTTCAACCAGTGTTATACGACAGTGAAAAATTAAAAATAAATAAGTCCTCATTAGATAATTTTAACCTGCACGGTTAACATACTCAATGTGAGTTTGGGTAATGGATACACAGGAATTCCATGGGGGAGCAGTTGTGGATGCGCCAAAAGTGTAATGATGTTTTAGCCCTTCATCTTTGTTTATGTTACTAGGATTGGAGCAACATATTGTTAGTAGAGATCATCGAACATACGGGAAACCGTTATTGCCAATTAGTAATTAGACTTCTTCGAAACATTCAAATGAATTCGAGAAATATAACTCATTTTATCTTTTTGATCTTAATGAATATTTTTTTAAAGAAAATATTAGTTTAACTTATTTAAGTAGTGATCTCATTATTTATTTAATTATCAAAATATTTTGAGCACAGAAGACAGTTTTCAAGTAGGAAAAACAATAGCAACTCCGCGACTGTATTTCTGAAAATTATGAAGTGAACCCTTGTAAATTTTCTAAACGACAGTTACAGTCTTGTGAACTGGTCTAGTCTTAAAAAGGAAGTTAACCTTCGAAAATATTTCCGGCTTTTTCTCGAATTTTTCCCCATTTCTATGACCAGTCATGCAGGATTATACGACCCCACGAGTCTAGAGATTTTAAAAATCTGTTGCACATATGGCTTTGGGGCAACAGGTTATTTTCTTCCAGTCTGCCACATAGCCTGGCGCCCCAAACCGCCGCCGCCACCACAGCCGTAGCGGTGCCGAATATAATTTTTGACGTGCACCGGAGGCGCTGGGACCTCGGCGCTTGAGTAAAAATAAACGCGCGCTGCCACGCAGGCGCCAAATCTTCAGCGAGCCAGCACAACAATCGCCTATCACTCTTTGTTCCGCGCCACAATGCGCCTCATTTCCCCACCGGGAATGCGTAATAAAGCGAACGCACGCGCGCTCGCGCAGACGAGCCGCGTCTGCACCTACAAAACGACCCGTTGAGGGCGCCACCGCCACTGTCAACCGCCGCCACCGTCATCGCCGCCGCTACCACCGCCGCCGCCGCCGCCGTTGCTGCCGCCACCGCCACCACCACCACCACCACCGCAGCCGCCGCCGCCGCCGCCGCCGTCGCCACCGCTGCCGCCGCCGCCGTCGCCACCGCCGCCGCCGCCACCACCGCGCTACGCGCCTCCACCGCCTCCACCGCCTCCACCGCCTCCACCGCCTCCACCGCCATCCGCCATATCACCGCTATCACCAGCATCACCGCCTCCACCGCGCCACCGCCTCCACCGCCTCCACCGCCTTCACCGCCTCCACCATAGTCGCCGCCATATACCATACCGCCACGCCACCGCCACCGCCACCGCCACCGCCATCGCCACCGCCACCGCCACCGCCACCGCCACCGCCACCGCCACCGCCACCGCCACCGCCACTGCCACCGCCACTGCCACCGCCACCACAACCACAACCACAACCGCCGCCGCCGCCGCCGTCACCACCGCTACCGCCGCCGCCGCCGCCGCCTCCACCGCCTCCACCGCCGCCGCCGCTGCCTCTACCGCTGCGCCGCCGCTGCCGCCAGCGCTGCCTCCATCTCCGTTTTTAACTTTGTCACTTATGCTCTCTGAAACTGTGGGGAGGCGATCTCGCACACGTAATAAATATGCAACTACATTAATTCTTGTCGCAGTGCCAAAATGGTGACTTAAAAATTTAGCTTCGAACTCCTGATATAATATTGTTATGAAGCCATTTGAATATTTGCTGTATTTTTTACTTTCTCTCTCTTACTTCGTTTGACGATTAAGTATTGTAATTGTGTGCCGAAAAATTGTGAATTTTCTGCACAAAAAGTTATTGCCAGGCCCTGGTAACGAACATGTCAATATTCTTAGTGTATATAGTACTTCCCCTAACACGTTGTGTAGTGAGAATCCCTGTTTTGTGGGTCCTTGATACCTAAACCAGTAGCACTAAGCAGCACATACTTTCTCGGATTATTTCTACATATTGTTACGATTCTAGGTGGTGAATTAAAACTCGGGTATATTTTAACAAAAACGTTGATTTTGTTTCTTAACGCAATCCTGAAACACTTAATTTATGTACAGATAGTCTTCACTTGATTATTCTTTATACGGCAAACTTCTCTTTATTATTTATTTACACTACACTTCTCTTGAGTATTTATTTTCACTTCTCTTACACTGTCGCACAGTCCTAAGCACTGACCACTGTTCGATGCACTGGCCACAGTCCACTGCACTGACCACGGTTCGATGTACTGGCCACAGTTCATGGCGCTGGCCACGGTTCACGTCACTGAGCACAATCACTGCACTGCTATTCACCGCGATGCACACACTTCACAGCTCAGCTTCCACTTCAGACTTAAGACTGACTCATTGTCGCCGGCCGCCGCGTATTTATAGTCGGCGGGCGCCGTCGAGAATTTTCTGGACTTTGCGATTATCGCCAAGAACACTGGGACTAGCTAGTTCGTGGGCTACCGGCAGATGTCGCAATCCGCGCATACAGGTAGTTCATGGTGGCCGCCGACAGATGACGCAATATTCGTTACAATGTTCAATTTTGGAAAATTCAGAGAGTTCAGCGGAAACGAGACAGATGCCATTCTTTCAATCGTTCATTGTTTTACCCGTGAACATTTCGGAACATCTCGGAATGATTTCCATGCCTATCGCTCTGCACCTTAGATAAAATCTTCAAAATTAGCATCAGATAGAAGTTTCCTGATGTCTGGATCTGTGAAGGTACTCTCTTTTGATTTTGGCATTACTGATGCCAGAGAATCGATGACACAGGTACTGAAACCATTTACCTTCATTGTTTAGTGCTTTAAAGAGTTGCCTCATATGCCCAAGTTTGAAAGGAAGCGGAGGTAACAGAATGACGGACTTGTCAATAAGACCTTTTATGCTTTTGTCCGTGACCCGTTTGTTATGGTGCTACTCCGGCATTCACCCTGCGTTGATCGGGGAAACCACTGAAACACCGATCTGTATATTTTAACAAAAATTGTCCTCACGGAAACTACAATAACATAGTACAATATATACGGACACTCAGTTCTTTATGTAGTGGTTGCCCGCGTGTCTTTAAAAGGCCCGCCACAAAGGCGCAGCGGCGATGTAATAATCCGCGATGGCGTCCCCGGAAAATACGGACGGTGCCCAAAAGAGGGCGACACGATCGGAGGCGGGGCGGCCGTCAGTGGGCACGCCCTGGCGCGTCATCGGCCCTGCGACCGGGCTAGTCGGCGGAGTTTTAGCCCGGAGCGAGTATAAAACAGACCCTTCCGGGAGCGACGGGCAGTTCCAGCAGCCCTGGTGAAAAGTGAGTTATTGGTGCGAAAATAATTAGTATAATTTTGAAAGACGACCGCGCAACGGAACTACGGACTCTTCTTTTGGACACTGGTGACCCGGCTAATTTTTTGGTACATTTCCTGGCTATTGGTGATCCGGCTTATTTCTGGTACATATCCTGGCTATTCGGTTGACTGAGCTTGTCCGTGTACTCTTGTGTACTGTATTAGTGAATAAAAACCATCTTACGAACTTGGCTTCTTTTTTGGTCATAACACTTTACATACAAAAATATAAAAAATGATGTTCCAAAACGCAGAACGCGATTAGCTCGTATTTAATGTGGGTGGACTCTTCCTGGGAGCCTTACTATCGCATGACGTCACCTCCGTTGTAAGTAGTAACATTGAGTACATGAATTCAATCGGTACCTTCAGTATGACAAGCGGAATAACACATTTCCAGTTTTCAGATAAAATCAAACTTTCATTTTTTATTTTTTTTTATTTTTCCGAGTTCCTGGGTATCTAACAAATCTATAACTACCACTCACATGGTGAGAAGCAAGTTAGTTTCCCGTCAGTTTATGTGTGTATCCGAAATTATTAACACACATTGTGCCTCAGTCAGAATGTACTTTTTTAGAGGAGGTAATTTCTTTAACAGCCCAAAATATAATTTGAAATGTTTTGTTATAAAACTAAAGAAGATTGTTTTAATTTTTTAAATCAATTGAATCGTAGGTTAATTATTACAATTGGAAAACAGGAACTTAATTTCATAAGTATTCAGTGTATTGTGATGTAAAATGAACGATTTTCCTTAGGTTTTCTCCATATTTATTCAAAATATTTGTGTTTATGAGGTTGTGATCACTAGAGACCGGAAAGATATGTAGTATGAAAATCAAAATATGTACATAAATATGTAATGAATAGAGTAAGGAATATGTAATAAATATGTAATATCAGATATTATATGTTATACTAAAATTCACTTATTTACCACATTTACATAATACGAAATTACTTGTATAAAAAATTCCTTTACAAATTTTAAAAACAATACAAACGTCTTAAAAATTATTTAGATAGCACAAGTTGATGCGTAATTTCTACCATCCAACTTTCCCGTCAGTAGTAAAAGCTTCATCTATTGGTATCCAGGATCGTAGTTTTGCAGCCAGACGACGCAATAGAAGACATCGTACAAACTGGCGATATCTACAACCAGCAAACAATCACTGCAGCGTGAAGCACTTTCATTGAAGTGTTACACCTCGGCGATCGCCAATGTTTCTTCGAAATTAAGGTTAAAGGTTACGAACAGCGGTGTAAGAGATACTTTTCACACCTAAATGTGAAAATGATCTCCCGCCACTAAAGTAACTGTAGCAGGCGCGTCAGACTGTGAGAACATCACGCGTCTCACACAGGGTACCTGAAGTAGATAGCATGCAGTAATAATGTAGGGAAAATGCTCATTGTTTTGAAAATACTTCTCATAAAAAATGTAAAAAATTGAAGAAACTTAATAGAATATGAAAATATGAATAAAAAATGAAAATAGCAAAATATGTAAAATATGTAAAATATGTAATATGGTACTAAATATGCAAAAATATGAAACGAAAATATTGGATTCTGTGTTAGGGCGGCGACGATTCGCAAAGATTACAAATTTGAGAACTGTAAGTAGAAAGGCAAAAAATAGGTTATGACAGAAAATCCGGCCTCTAGTGATCAGTGGTACAAAATCATGTACTTCTGAACACTTTTCAAAATTTTGGCTTTTCTTGGAGTGGAAAATATGTTGAATTTAAATAAAGTAAATGATTCTGTAATAAAAACACTTTATGTATTAATATACTAATTTGAAAGCATGTAAAAATAAAATACCAGTGATTTGTACTTGATAGAAATGTGGATAGGTGCAACAGTGTCTCCTATGTATTCTGAGAATGTATAGTGTATGGATTCAAATTATGAATAGTATTATTATGAATGCAAGTAGTATACGCAAGTATATGAATAATGTACCTCCTTACATAGTTTATGATTTATTTTATATGTGAATCTTACAGCATATACTGGTTCCTGTACATCACGTTTGTTAAACTTAATTTCATGGTATAGGAATTAATTTTTCCTTATCTTAAAACCTTTTCTAAACCCCTATCTCTAAATTTTACCAGTCTTTCCTTTTCTGCGTATTCGAATCGCATCGATGCCCGTTTCATTGTCATAATTGGAGTTCTAATATGTTCATTGACGGGAGGTAGTGGACGTTCCACCGAAGAATACAGCAGTCTTAGAAGATCCGCCGCTACCGTGGACCATGGATCTATTCTGCTCGGTTTGTAGCGAGCGTAGGCAACACATTCCATAACACATCCATCAGAAAACTAAAAACTTCTTGTCCTAATTTATTGAAATATAAGTTCATCTTTTATTAATAGTTATAAATTAACAAATGGCTTTCCGAACTCTCATCTTTACTGCACCAACGCACGCAAGATTGTAGATTAGACAATGTAAAATATAAAAAATAATAATCAGTGGCGTCATTAGGCCTCCTAACAATCGATAGAATCGGCACCATTGTTTTTACTATTATTTTATCTACACATTTTGCAGTTCATACTTCGTACAAGTATCCTCACACGCTGATAAGTCTCCTTCCTACTGACTCTGCTTCCACATGTCTCGCCATCTGCTCCGCCACAACTGACTACAATCGCCACAACCCTTCCTCCTGCCTCCACCTCTTCCAAGTGAGTTGGTTGATTTCGCTCGCACACAAATAAACACGACTAGGACGTCGGCCACCGCCCAAAAACCCGCTCGCGGTAATTAAATTATGAAGAGCATCTGCCGCACACCCTACCGGCTGCAGGTGTGAATGAGCAACTTCGCTACCGACGCCGCGCCGTCGCCGTCGCCGCTGCCGCGGCGGCAGCGGAAAGCGTACACATTCCGCCCCAGTCCCCGCCCCAGTCCCCGCCCCAGTCCCCGCCCCAGTCCCCGCCCCCATACCTCGCTGTGGTCCGCTCCCACAGTCCTCATCAGACTCCGCTTGCAGTGCCCGCCGTCAGTCTCCGCCCTCATTCATCGCCCCCTTATCCTTGTCCCTTAATCCACCCTCCTAATTCCCAAGCCACACCTAATCCCCGATCTCCAATCGCCGCTCAACCAATTCCCGCTCCCCACTCCCCAATCCCCAATCCCCAATCCCCGCTCCACAATCCCTGCTCCCAATCCCCGCTCCACAATCCCCGCTCCACAATCCCCGCTCCACAATCCCCGCTCCACAATCCCCGCTCCACAATCCCCGCTCCACAATCCCCGCTTCACAATCCCCGCTTCACGATCTCCGCTCCACAATCCCCGCTCCACAATCCCCGCTCCACAACCCCCGCTTCACAATCCCCGCTCCACAATCACCGCTCCACAATCACCGCTCCACAATCACCGCTCCGCAAATCCCCGCTCCGCAAATCCGCGCTCCGCAAATCCGCGCTCCGCAAATCCGCGCTCCGCAAATCCCCGCTCCGCAAATTCGCGCTCCGCAAATCCCCGCTCCGCAAATCCCCGCTCCGCAAATCCCCGCTCCGCAAATCCCCGCTCCGCAAATCCCCGCTCCGCAAATCCCCACTCCGCAAATCCCCGCTCCGCAAATCCCCGCTCCGCAAATCCCCGCTCCGCAAATCCCCGCTCCGCAAATGCCCGCTCCGCAAATGCCCGCTCTGAAAATCCCCGCTCTGAAAATCCCCGCTCCGCAAATCCCCGCTCTGCAAATCCCCGCTCCGCAAATCCCCGCTCCGCAAGTCCCCGCTCCGCAAATCCACAATATCTCAATCCCTGCTCTCCAGTTGCATCTCCGCAGTCCCCGCTCCCCCAGTCTCCACTCCCCCAGTTCCCGCTTCCACCAGTCCCCGCTCTCCCAGCCAACACTTCGGCAGTCCCCGCTTCACCAGTCCCAGCTCTCCCAGTCCATGTTTCGGCAGTCCACTCTCCCCAAGTCCCTTTGTCTCTTTCTCCCCGCTCCCCAGTCCCCGTCCTCAACCACTCCGTACCCTTTCGTGTCGTACCTCCTGCTAGTCGCCACCCCTTTGGCTCTGGGCAGACTTCACCTTTCAACGAATGCGATGCTATCTCAGCTTCGAAACCGGCCGCGACCAAGCGTTGTGCCTGTCCCCGTCTCCTCTCCGACCACGACCACCATCTCTGTCACCGCGCTGTAGGTTGTCCTGGGACATCCCCGACTGCGAGAACGAACTGCGGGCGTGAACCCCGGATTTGACTGACTTCGATCGATTTGTTCGTGCCGTCCCCTCGGTCGGAGGTTCTCCAGAACTCCGCGCTAATACGCCGTCACAGACCTTCCTCTGTCCTGTTCTACATCTGTGTTTATTGACTGTTCGTTTGAAGTTTCCCCTGCGGTTGGCGCTTTGTCTTTGTTGTCTATACGGCCCTTACAGGAACGCGGCCTCTTCTCTTTCTGCGTGTCTTCCAGCTGTTTTTGTTCTTCGCGCACGCCTCGAGCTTTGTTCGCCGGCGTCTATCTGAAATCCCCTTCTTTGGACGGACGCTTTCCATAGCATGTGTACACCCACTTCCAGAACATCGTCCTCGCGGCGGCGGCGGCGGGGGCGGGAGGGGGTGGGGCGGGAGGGGGTGGGGTGGGAGGGGGTAGGGCGGGAGCGGGGCGGAGCGGGGCGGAGCGGGGCGGAGCGGGGCGGAGCGGGGCGGAGCGGGGCGGAGCGGGGCGGAGCGGGGCGGAGCGGGGCGGAGCGGGGCGGAGCGATCGCTGTTGCAATACGCGCGTTCGTGTCCGAGAGGGATGGGCCGCGCCTCGAAACCATAGGATTCTTATTATTTTCCGACAAGCTTCAGCAAACCTCTGACACGCCACGCCCGCGACGTGCTTCTGGGAAGAGTGGCGGCGCGCGCCATCGAGCTTCGGGCACGCGCCTGTTCAGACGTCGGCGCGTATTATACGTCAGCGTCGGGCTTACCTGGAGGTCGAGTGTGGTTCCCGGAAATCATCTTTGAAATATAGAGGGCAACTCTTCTCGGAGAGACTGTGGAATCTGAGAGTAAACTATTCGTATTCAACTTGCGGCGATCTGAATAAATACTAACTGCGAATCTGGGTATTGCTAAGGTGTTTCAACGAGGGTGGGGCTGCTGCTTTGGTAGGGTGTCATGGGTGCTTCTAAGGAATGAGTATTACTCAAACACTCGCAAATGCAAGAACGTTCTTAAATAAAATAATACGTGACGTTTTAAATGAGAATGAGAATTAAACGGGAAAAATATTCAACTTTATTGAAAATACTAAATGTAGAAGTAAAATAGAATTCGTAAGTAAAATTTTCTATTAATAACATTGCTAAGAGTCGACAATTTTAGGAAATAAGTTCTATAAATTACTTAGTCGGGGAAGGATGCATTTTCTGGGGATATTTCCACGCAACGCACCATGGTATCGTTTTCTCTCAAATCGAACGCTGTTTTTCAACTATTTCTTCTTGAAATGTTTTTGATTAAAATATTTATTGATGTTTTATTTATTAAATCTGTTACAACTGTTAATACCGTTTTTCATCATATTTAGGTTGAAATTGTGCTCGTGCCATCGTATTCGAATAATGTTGAATACAATCTTGAAATAAACCATTTCATGGAAAGCACTTGATAAGAGGGAAATATGCCAGAGGAGACTGCAAATGGCAAGTGGCCTACCTACTGAAGCCAAGACAAGTTTGCATAAATCGCTTAAAGTTCAGAGGGAAAAGTTGAGAGGTTGGAGTTTGGAGAACCTACGAGTAAACTATTACTATCCAACTTCCGGCGATCTGATTTCTTTTTTAATATGCACAAAGAAAATTTATAATCTATATCATGCATAAAATAATCAGTGAATACCATTTAATTATTTGAAGTTATTTATTTTCAATGAAAAACGAACTGTAGCTTGTCTATTAAGTAATCATTATTAGAGTCTGATACAATGTATCTGGCCACTTATGATATACTCTGAGGTAAAAGTCATTGGGATGACAGACTCCTGTACCCCAGTTCCCTGCTCATGGATAGCAAGTGCAAACATATAGATGGTGGTAAGTAGCGCATACAAAAGATATAAAAGGCAAATCATTGGCAGAGCTTTTATTTTTACTCAAACGATTCATATGAAAAAGTTTTATGTTTCTGAAGCGATTATGGCCGCACGACGGGAATTAAGACTTGGAACGTGAAGTGATAATTGGAGCTTGATGCATGTGGTTTTCCATTTCGGAAATCGTTGGGGAATTCAATATTCCGAGATACACAGTGTCAAGGGTGTGCTGAGAATACTAAACTTCAGACAACCTCTCACCACGGACAACGCAATGCCCGCGACCATCAATTTATGATGGAGAGAAGCAGCGTTTGCGTAGATTTGTCAGTGCTAACATACGCTGGTTAACTACAGAAATCAACGTGGAACATACGACAAACATCCGTTAGGACTGTGCTTCGAAATTTGGATTTAATGGTCTATGGCAGCAGAATACCGACTCGAGTGCCTTTGCTCACAGCACGACATCGCCTGCAGCGCCTCTCCTGAGCCGGTGACCATATCGATTGAACCCTAGGCGACTAGAAAACCGTGACTCGGTCAGAAGATTTCAATTGGTAAGAGCTGATGATAGGGTGCGAGTGTGGCGCACACCCAGCGAAGCCACGGACCCAAGTTGTCTACAAGGCAATGTGCTAACTGGTGATGGCTACATAATGGTGTGGGTTGTGGGGTGGCTCCATAATGGTGTGGAATGGACTGGGTCCTCTGATCCAACTGAACCGATCATTGATTGAAAATGGTTATGTTCAGCTACTTAGAGAACATTTGCAACCATTAATGGACTTCAGGTACCGAAACAACGATGGAATTTTTAGGAATGACAACGCATCATGACACCGGGCCACAATTGTAAGCGATCAGTTTGAAAAACATTTTGGACTATACGAATGATTTGGCTACCCAGATAGCCCGACATGAATCTTTTCGAATATTTATAGTACATAATCGGGAGGTCAGTTCGTGCACAAAATCCTGCACCGGCAACACTTTCTCATTTATGGACGGCTATAGCGGACGCATGGCTCAAAATTTCTGGAGGGAACTTCAAACGATTTGCCGAGTCCATGCAACGTCGAGTTGTTTCACTTCGCTGGGAAAGGAGGTCTGATATTAGGAGGTATCTCATGACTTTTGTCACCTCAGTGTATAATGCTCGAAATTAATATATTGCAACATCCTGGCGTGATATCGCGGTTTGCAAACACGTTCGTAGCCTGTGGACCAACACCTCCTATAGTGAGGAAAAGAGAAAAGCCGCCTAAACACCCAATCATAAGTTCAGTTGTGTTGAGGGTTGATAGTTTTCGAATTTGTATAAGCATTACAAAAACACTACTTAGCCCATCGTGCCATTGACGTATACTCTTCTACGCCTCATGAGAGAGTATGTGGCATTACTTTAGCTGCGACGTTCTCCGAAATCATCGTAAGGGGCCGTTCATTAATTTCGTAATGCAAAGGATGCCCCCGGATAAGATGGTAAAAAGTTCTCCGAAACGAATTGACATATGAGTGGTTACATTATAATTCTAACATAAAAATAATATTTTTGAAAGGTTTCTTTGCTATTTTTCAAGCTATTTTTCTTTTCTTTTTCTCATTTATGTCAACTCGGTTATATTTTTATATTTCAGATCTCTCTCTTTCAAGGCTTTCAAATGTTCATTTAACCACACCGAGTTTTCGTCGAAGTCAAAACAACTTTATTGCATTTCATTTGAAATATTTTTAAACTGGAGCATATAGGGTCTTTTTTAAAAAAATCAAAGGAAGTATTTGATTTAATACAACCTGACATGGCATATGAGTTGACAAAAAATTTTGGATCATTTGTCAAAGACTAAAGTTTGCGCTTAACTTTTCCCTATGCTCATAGTAATATGAGTAATTAGATTCAAACAAAAATGGAATTTAGCGTAAACATTTTTAGTGTCTATTGACATTATCTCAGGCATGCAGGGGTAAAGACAGTACTTTTCCATTTCACAAAAGGTGCGAAGTATATCACTTAATCATTTCTCTAATAATGACAGCCTAATAAAAACAACTTGAAGGAAGCCTAGATAGAATAAGGTGATCAGATTCTGATGGTAGAGTTACACACTGTAATATCTTAAACATTGTCGGTTTTATAACTTGCATAGTATGGTTTTTCTACTTATAAAAATAGACAACGTTAATGTAGGCTCTGCAAATTGACAGCTAGATACTGCAAGGTAATCCAGTTCTGATGGTAAGTTATTAAGCGCAATGTAATATCTGCAACATTGTTGCATAGAAACCAGTACAGAGATCTACTATTCTTCTGGAGGTTCATACATATTGAATACTACTTACTTGCATGTCATACTGCCTCTATCGTCAAATCATTTCTTTGCCTTGATGTCAGTCGCACTTCATCGCTCTTTCTAAATCTATTACTGCCATCGTCACGCAAACAGTTGTGTACAGAATATGTGGTATTTTTAAAATGTTATTTGAAGGAAGTAAATAAGATGATTATGGTGTTTTCAAATGCTCTTAATTAGACTGTTTGTAATACGTAGAACCATGTTTGGAACTTTATTAAAATAACGAGCTATTCAAAAAGAACAAGAAAGCAGTTGAAGTGTAAAAGTAAAGAAATAGATTTTTATATTTTCTCAGTGTTCTGAAGATATAAATATCACCGTTTCACATTATGCGTTGTATATAATGTTAAAAACCATCTACATAAAAAAATGATTTATTTTACTTGGATGTTCATTGTTATCGTTAGATCTCAAGTCATTACAAACTGGAGCAGATGGAATTCCAAGGGACATCCTAATACTACTACGAAAAAAGAAAAGTCTTTGGATTGCGTTTTTTGAAGAGCTATAATTTAAAAACGTCCAGATGATGGAATAACGAAAGAGAAAATAAGAAGCGTGTCTCCCAAGGGCAAATCGCCAAGCGAATGCAGGACTCAGAACGAGCGGCAAACACACTCACACACACAAACACACACACACACTCACACACTCACACACACATATATTCACTCACTCATGTTCGGTGGTTCACGTGCGGAGTGCAGCTCGCCGTCGGGAGAAAAAGAGAAAGGAAAGAGGGCGAATGAAAAGAAGGACGTATACAAAGATGGCTGAAAGCGGATCGGTGGCACCCGCGCCTTCAGGGGTCATCCATTGCCCCGCCTCCGCGCAGCGCCACGAGGGCCGCGACGCCGCGCCCGCAACACGAGCCGCTCCCCGCCCGCTGCCGCTGGACCCGCCCCACCCTACCCCTCCCGCACTCGCTGACCCGCACACTCGCCCTCCCCTCCCCGCCCGCCCTCCCCACCCACTCGGCCTCCCGCCCACTCCACTCCCCGCCCACTCGCCCCCGCCCACTCGCCCTCCCCGCCCACTCGCCCTCCCCGCCCACTCGCCCTCCCCGCCCACTCGCCCTCCCCGCCCACTCGCCCTCCCGCCCACTCGCCCTCCCGCCCACTCGCCCTCCCCGCCCACTCGGCTCCCTCCCCTCCTCCCCACTCGCCCCCGCCCCTCCCGCCCATCGGCCTCCCGCCCACTCGGCCTCCCTCCCCGCACCACGGCCTCCCCGCCCACTCCCTCCCTCCCTCCCTCGCCACCCTCCCTCACCGCCCTCCCCCATCTCCCAGCCTGCCCTCCCCGCCCCCTCGCCCTGCACATTCGTCCTCCTCGCCCTGTCGCCTCCCACCCGCCGCTCGCCCTCCCCGCCCACTCGCCTCCCCGTGCCCTCCCCTCCCCCGCCTCGCCCCCTCCCCCGCCCACTCGCCCTCCTGCCCACCTCCGCTCCCGCCACTCCCGCCCTCGCCCACTCGCCCCCCCCACCCACTCGCCCTCTCCCACCCACACTCGCCCTCCCCGCCCTCCCCGCCCACTCGTCCTCCCCGCCCACTCGCCCTCCCCACACATTCGTCCTCCCCACCCATTCGCCCTCCCCACCAACTCGCCCTCTCGCACCCACCCTCTCCACGCATTCCAACTCCCCTCTCTCCGCTCTCTCTAAACTCAACTTCTCCACAACCTAAACCGCACCCCGTCCTCCCTTCCCTCTTCGTACAAGATCCCTCACCGCGCCTGGTCTTTTCTTCTCTCAGGACCTCGCCATTCGACACTCAGCTTATTGCCGCTCTTCCCCGTTCGTCGCACTTTTTGTCCTCATTGTTTCTCACTTCCCTTATTCCTCCTCTGTCCCTCCGCTACCCTAACACCTATCGTTTCTTTTTCACCTGTCGGTTTCCATATTCTTCCCACAAACTCGCTCTTTATTGCTTCTTTTAGTCCATCCAATTCATTCCTTATCCTTCATTACTCGTTGAGTTTCGTCTAGCCATGTGACTTCGATCACAGAATTTTGCTTAGCTACGCCTCTTTCGTATTATCTCTTAACGACGACGGTTTTGGTCTTGATTTTCCTTTTTTGAACGACTTAATTCGGCAAAATATCGTTTCTCAGTCTCTTCCTGCTTATCTTGTTTGTCTCTCTTCGTCCATACGGTCAAACCACTTTTTAAGTAATTTTTGCGTATTCTGCTGTATAAATATGTTCGTCCTATTTTAGTTACTTGCATGAGATATTTTCTGATTTTTTTATCGTCTTGGCTCCTTGCTGATTTTTTCCAATAGAACTTCATCCATGTCCGTCGTCATTTTTTATCGACACCTCGTACACTGTTGCATCCTTTCATCAGCGAGTTGGCAATACCCTCCCCCATTCGCATTCCTCTCGTAGTATTCCAATTCTTCCTTCCCGTCCTTGTCACCTCTCACAAGATCTATTTGTTCTCCTGCCCCAGTGGTGACCCACCGCCCCACCGCCCCAGCGTCTCTGCGTTCCCTTCTCCAACCTTGGTAGTCCCCGCGTCCTGCTCCGCTGTGCCCTACCGAACCCACCACTCGTCGTCTGGCTCCGACGCCACCCCACTCCCACCCCACGCATGCCACTCTTGCTACCCCACCCCACCCCACCCCACCCCACCCCATCTCGCCCCTCTTCATCGCACCCAACCTATCCTCTTGACGGTAGGCGGCGGCGCGCGTTCGGTAGCCAGCCGATAGGTCTCGCATCGCACAAGCACGTCGTTGTGCGTACCACCGAAGAAATAGATGAAAAAAGTCCTATAACTAAATTATCTCGCAAGTTATCCTTAATTCGAAGCCCAGAGATGGTCATATTTATATTGAGCAGACCATTTAAGACCAATTTATGAGTATGACATCAACGAAGCACCGGCAGGGAATGAATGCGATTTGTCTCCGGGCAGCGGCGGCGGCGGCGGTGGCGGCGGAGGATGAGAAGAAGGGGAGGAAGAGCAGGAAGAAGCGGTGGGGGCGGGGCGGGGCGGGGCGGGGCAGCGCGGCGCGCGGGGGCCGTGCGGGCTCTGCCCCATTCCTCCTTAATTGCCTGTTGAGCCTCTCCCGATCCTCCCGCCATGTTTGCCCGGCCTTCAAGCGCGCAACTGACATATTTATTTATTCAACTCGAGGAGAGCGCGCTCCCCCCTCTCTGGCTCCCACCTCACTCAAAGACATTTGTACGGTTGTTTCTTTCTTATTTTTAATATATCCTCTAATGTCTCTTGCTTTTTTTGTTGTTCGTTACTTAATGACTTGAAGCATTTGATGAGACTCGGAAATTAAGTAAGCGCTGAGAAATGAACTTTTTCAATCGCGTGAGGCGCGGCGTGGCGCGACGCGAGGCGAGGCGGCGGAGAGCGCCGGGGCGCGGGGGCGGGGAAGGTTGAAGAGGGGCAGTGGGAGGGGAGGGGAGGGGAGGGTTGGGGCGCAGCGTGGCAGCTCGAGGGCAGGGTCGCGCTGACCTGACGCCTGATGCTCCGCTCCAGACGCCGGAGACGAATGAGGGTGCGGGCCAGTGCGGGTGTGGAGGGTACAGTGAGGGGGACGAAGAGTATATGTGTGTGTGTGTGTGTGTGTGTGTGTAGGGAGAAGCCGGACAGGCGGTGCTCGGTCAGGGGAGATGGGCGTCTCTGATGGGTAGTTACTTTATTGCGTGGGCGTTTAGTTTGCTTCTTGTTGTCGTAATTACACTCTGGGTGATAATTATTTCGGATTCGGTAGTCCGACAAAAAGGCATATTTTGACTATCGTTTTGCTGTGTTTTCGGTTTTCGTTTAGTACGACAATGTCCAGGTTCTGGTGTAACATTAGTAGTCAGTTGATTGATTTCATTTAGGTGCTCTTCATAGTTTCGTTTCTTTTGTGTAGTTTAGTTAAAATTTCATGAAAAAAAGTGCAGCTCAAATGTCTTTACAATTGAAGTTTTTCGAATATAAATGTTAATGCCTTTGTTAACCCCTAATGTTCATGACATTTTTTTGCAGTATTTGTGGAGATTGCATCACAACTTACGATTTTATTGATGTTTCTTTCTACTCTCCTTCTAAAGCATTGTTAAATTCTAATGATAAAAATTTTTCAACCACATTTTTATTTGTGATATTATCTTATGTAGTTATTCGATAAGAGTTTCTATTTATTTTCGCTCATATAGTATTTAAATAACCGTTGTCTATTGAATAAAATTTATGGTAAAAATGCAAATAATAGCGGTATAAAATGTGTTTATTATTAAGGCAACTTCACTGTTTAAATCCAAAACTAGGTTTATCAGTCCGGTGATATATTTAATAATGTAAATTGATTTTATGCGTCTTCAATCTGGACAATCATGTCATCGAAACTTCCCTGTATTATTCTAATTAGCGGAAAGGCGAATGCACAAATTCCTGTATTTGTATTGAACCATTTCTTTTTCAACAGTTTATATTACAAAAGGAAATCATTTTAAAATTGTTATCATATACTCATAAATTTTGAAGATATTTTTTTGTTTGCGAATAGGCCGTCTCGGACTACGCAGACATGCTTTGCATTGGCAAGTGCATGTGATTCATTAGGGGATCGACATTAGGTTGAAATCGATTGTAGTCCCCCCGCGCTGTTAGTCCTGGGAGGATGGAAGATGGAATGTTGACCGATAATGATAACCGATGACTCGAGATAACCGATGACTCGAACCCGCGATCCTTCCGTCCGAGATCGCCACGACACTGCCTCCTTAGCGATCTCAGCTATCCGAAACGGTTTTGATTATAATAATAATAATAATAATAATAATAATAATAATAATAATAATAATAATAATAATAATAATAATAATAATAATAATAATATCATCATTAACAACGTAATATGTGGAGTAAATGCTTCCAAATGTTTCTGTTCCTCGATATGAACGCGAGGACGTTGGTGGGTGGCGATGGTCGGAGGGGCGGGGGTGGCGAGCTGGGCGCGACGCGCTGCGGGCGTCGCGTCGCTCCTACCTGTGTCCCCTCCCCTCCCTGCCCACCTCTCCCTCTCCCTCTCGCTCTCCCGCCTCCGCCCCCGCGCCCAAGTCCCGCCGACCCGCGCTGACGTCAGCAGATGATTGATGGATCTCTGTACGTATAAAACCTCCGGCGGTCCGTGAAGGGGCACTTTTCAAACCAAACCCAATCATAAATACGAACGGAAAGTTACGAAGTACGCTTTCGGTACGAGAAACCCGTCGCGCTGGTTTCCCAAGAAAAGACTTCCAAAGCGTACAAAACGAACGCTCGCCCGCCCCAAACGATCTCGGGCGGTGGAAGGAATAATGGAAACAATAATTAACAGAGTACAGAGGAACTTATTCTCAAAGATCAAATTGATGGGGTAGTCGTTGACTTTTCTAGAAACTCAAAGATGCTGGAAGAATACTTTGTGTTAGGTTGCGATGTCTATAAACGGCGTAATATTAGAATGATTAATGTATAAATGAGTACGTACACGCCCTGAACAATTAGCGGGGCGAATATTGTAGGTGATTTCTTACGTCCTTGTCGAGACAAAACTTTGGAATGACATCATTTTCGTGTATTGAAAACGCTGGAGGACACGTGGTGTAAACCATTCTAACCGAAAGAAATTTGCATCAGGAATGCTTCACAGAATAAAGTGATTTTTAAGTGGAACCCTCTTTTGTCTTCTGAAGGAGAGCGGGAATTAGTTGTGCCGCTCGTCTACAGAAAGCGCTGGAGAGTTCATTTGAGGGATTCCGAACCGTGAGGGTCGTCTCTTATAGATCCACATGAGTAAGAATATTTTTGTTACTGCTATCAAGTCTTTGCCACTAGATTCTCTATTCTAAGTACCTGGAGAAATCTATCCTTGACCCGAAAAATTTGCATTCTCAAGTTTAACAATGTTTAAACAACTCCAGGAACTCCGAACTGTATTGAACGTAATAAGGAGTCTCCAAGTCTATCAGAAATATTTATTATCTTGAAGACTTATACAAAGATTTTGCAATTGTCAAAAAGCAAACGAGAAAGTATATGAATTGCAGCTCCACTAGAACGAATACCGCAATAAATGGTATGACGCAAACTAAGCCCACAATACATATAGCAATGTAACTTGTTATTAAATTGTGATCCTTTGTATGGAAGTATTCTCATTACATCAGTATTTTGACTCAATATTCTTTTCCATTAACTTACTGGGCACTGTTATTTATTTTATTACACTATCCTCTGCGTCGTAAAGTAAGATGTTCTAGGTTTTTATGCATATGTCAGTCTTAAAATATCGATGTCTAACACTGCGAATTTTTAACCAATAGATCGTCTGCTCTCATCAGGCACTGTTCTCAGTATCCTAAATACACTACTTCAAAGAGGAAAAAGTAACCATTTGTGAAAATATTGTTAAGGACTATTTACTGTTTTCAAATTTTCCATTTATATCATTGCGCATGTACTTTTTAATTCTGTGTTAACAATCGCTAGCGTACGTAACCCTCGTGCTTAAGCGTTTGCGACGAATCGTCTAACACAATTATTTGAGTTATTTTAAAACTTAATTTCAGTTCACGAAATTTCCTTACAATTGTGATATTTTTCTATTCTTTCTCCTTCGATTTGACTTGTTCCACGCTAATTACTTTTTATCCTATTCTATAATATATTTTCTTGCATTAAATGAGTTGGTCAGACTGTTGAACAAACAAGTTACATAAATAATGGAAAGTCTCGGAGGACTCCAGCACGGTAAAAATTGCTGGTATGCGGCTGCGTGAGCAAATGTGTGTGATCGTGTGTGGATGAAAGTGAACGTGCGTGTTCGTGCAGGAGAGCACGTGCGTGGTTGAGAGGAACCCATCAATAACTTAAGAGAGATTAATATCCCATTTTCCAATAGCATTTCACGTGTATTCATGTGGATCTGTGCCAACGATTCTTGCAAGCAACGCATAGAAAGCAGCAAACCGCTGCATCCTCTTGATGGCGAATATCGCGCTGATGCCGTAAGAAGTTGAGAATGCAGAATCTTGGGTTCGAGACCTGACGCAATTACAGTTGGTGTTGAAGCAAAGAACTTTAGTTTTTGAAACATTCCAAACTATGCCATTGCGATATTCGTGATTATTTGTGATGGAGTTATTTAACGCATCGAACTGCAAGTTTGTATTTAACCAATGTTAACAATTAATTTTATTTTGAAAACTAGGTTTTTAAGAATCTCTAAAATACTGTAAGAATTCGGATTTTTTCAGAGTGCGATGGTCAGTGACTCATAACGAAACACTCTTCAGTGAACATCTCTTTTATTACAAGTACTACGCTCTAAACATAATTACGGAACAAATCCATAACAAGCACGTTCCTATCGTAAGCTATGCAAATCTGTTCAGTGATCCCATATATCTCTGGTTAATTCTAGTATATTACAGAAGAGTAAATAAGAGTACTTATTACTGTCGTAGCACTGGCACTATTACTGTCGCCCCTAAAGAGAACAATTTTTTAATTATTCACTATTACTCTGTTTCTTTACTTGTACTTTGGAAAAGCCCTGGAAATGAGTCACTCTGAGCCAGTCTACTGAGATCCTGAGTAAATTCTGAGGAAACGAAAATTTGTAACGTTTATTAACGTAATGACACATGAATACAATGCACAAAAAATATGTTCAGTTATATCCTACTGAAAACGAATGTTTTGACTGAATTTCTATGAGTGATAATATTGTTAAGAATTTCTAAATCAATGACATCCATCTCCATCAGGTTTTCGTTCATCCACCGAGCAAATATCGATATTATCTCTTGCCTTATTTCAGATCACCTATAATATACATACAAGTGTAGTTTTAAATCGGTGAACAAATTAAGTTGAAGACTGGGGGGGGGGGCGGAAAGAGGGAAGACGGTGACTAGGTGTCAACCCAGAGGTGATGACACTGATGATTAGGGCATAAGTTTTTAGGACTTGGAAACTTATTTAAAGTTCGCTTAGTAAGCAATGTTTTAAAATATTTTATTATTAAACTGGTATAAGAGCAGGTAATTTCATAATTATGAGGAAATTCGTATTCAAATTGAAATGTTTATATATTACAATTATGTGCAGGAATGACTAAACAATGCGACAATTAAAGATTACACTTTATACCCATGTAAAAATTAAATACACAAAACATCAATATGATATGAAATTTCAAAACAAAATGAAAAGATTTTCCTAGTTTCTCCAAGCTCGCCAACAAATAATTTCTGTCTCCTCAAAGTATCATTTCCGGGTTGCACTTGCTAATCATCTAAATCAAGCGTATATCAGATCTAATAAGATGTATAGCTAAATATTCAGAGGTAACATCTATACACATGATAATTCCGTATTCTAATACTAATGCAAATTCTAAAAAAAAATAAATAAAATAACTTTTTTTTAAAAATTTCAAACCATTTAGGCAATTTAGATATCTACTTAAGTCTCATTTCGGTCTCTTTTAGATTTGGTAAAAATGAAAAATCTTATTACCACTATCATGATTCCAATAAATACACAATAACGTTGGTTACTCAGTCACAATGACACCTCTTGGATGCATTTACTGTTGCGGCACAGGTTTCCCATGTAATTGCCTCAAAAAAAAAATGGGTAACAGGGTGGTGACAATTAAACATCATACAACAAGCAATACTCAGGGCTTGAAACTGTGCAAGGAACTGCTCGTATCGATAGCTCAGTAGTCAGAGCAACTGGGCGTAAACCACGAGATCTGGGTTAGAGTCTCGGTCGGGGTGATAATTCTCTGAAAAAAAAAGTAATTATTAAAATAAAGTTTTACGTTGGAACGAAGGGAAAATTAATTATTAAAACCGGGAGCGGTAGCTCAGTACATCAACTGATGTCACTGCAGCGCCTCTGATCGGGAGGTCCTAGGTTCGAGTCCTGACGGCGGCAGGATTTTCGACACTAGCTTTTCAGCTATGTCGAATTCAGTCGCTGTCTGGAGGAGAATTCTAGCGGCCGGCTGCTCTGATCGGTAGTTTTCCGTGATTTCTCCCATCAACATCAGGCGAATGCCGGGGCAGTAGCCTACCAAACGGGCCACGGACCGCGCCCTATCTGTCCTTCCTCTTCCTTGTCCTCTCCTCTCCCCTTGCACACACACGTACACTAACATGCTCTACACTACCACATATTCCGGGCGATCGGTCGGGAGCTTGTCCCGGCTGGGGCGGTGCCCCGCTGGTGGGAGAGTCCTGGTTAGGGGGAAACCTCACTAGCCGACGGTAGGTCGGCGCCGGATCTCGCCATCCAGGGGGGAAGATCACCGCCATCTCCCGCGAAGAAAGCATGCACTACACTAACGGGACTAATGAACAAAGCAGTTGACGCGCCCGGAAACACGAAAAAATCAATCAATCAATTAATTATTAAAATAAAGTTTTACGTTGGAACCAAGGGACCAATAAGAAAACCTCAAAATCCCTACGGATGATTTGAAGCTGTATCAGTCAGTAGCGGCGCGTGATCCGTGCTCGGCGACGTCTTCGCCGCTTGCGAAACCTCCAATTTGGCTCGGGCGGCGCCGGGCGGCTCGGCAGCGTGGCTTGGCGTGGCGTAGCATGGAGCGGCGCGGCGGGGCGAGGCGTGGGGAGGCGTGTACGACGCAGTGGGCCCGAACATGCTCGGGTTAACTGAGAACGGTCCGGAAACTTTGCGCCTTCCTCTACCTTAATGTCAGTCAGACATGCGTATTGATATTGTAGTAAAATATTGTGTGGAGATGTGCGCTAAAGTGAATCGTTGATTTGCTATATTAACACTAGTAGGATTAGAAAATGGTTAAATTTTAAAAGTTGATTCTAAAATTCTTAATATATTAATTAATTCTTCCTCTTGTTCTTCTTCAACGCTTCACGGTATAGTCCGTGCTTCATGCCCTGTGCGGACTTTGTTGGTTTCCCAAACACCCTTCTTTCCTCTTTGATGAAAATCTGTAATTATCTTTGGAATTCTGTTCTATTCTATTCGATAGAAATGTTCATTAATTAACAACATGTACTAGTGCATCTTCATGGATCGCAAAAGTTCAATTAATTATGCATTAATATTAGTCCTCAAATAATAACTTATTGTTTTAGAATATTTCTGTATCGTTTACTTTAAATCGCCGAAGCTTTTGAAGAGCCTGATTATTGTGAGTACCGTTGTCTGACGTCAACATTTCTGTTAGCGCATAGACCTCAAGGAAACAGTCCTAGATGTCTTTCTAAATAGACGAAGGCTGTATCGAGTGAGAGGCCCATATGAAAATCTTCTCTCGTGACATTGTTGTCTAGGTTAATTTGAATCACAATTTTCTACTTCGTGCATCAATCTGATATTTAACACAGTCGACGTTGTTTCATTGGGTCCACAAATCCGGGCGTTAATTTCATTGCAGACGGCATATTTCTCCTAACGTTTAAGTTTGTTCTAAAAGGCATTAAAACAAAGGAATGTAACATTAAAAAAATTCGTTAAATATATCTCAATTTTTAATACCATTTAATTTATGCGTTTTGTTCCTTGGAGGAATATATCTGGCTTTCACTTAGGGTGGTATGTTTCACATAGAATATTCAGATACATAATGAAATGTATTGCAAAACGTTTTATCTTCTTTTGATATAGGTTGATGAATGATGAAATTTAATGTATATTTTCTAAACTTATCAATGTTTCATCATTCGAAGAACTCAAAATGACTGCTGCTACTAACTGTACTATTTTATAACTTGTAACGATATTCCTATGAAGTATTGATTATTTCACCTTTTACCTTCTAAACGTTACGCACGCCTTACCCACCTGAACTCGAATTTTTTGCTCGGAGCGTGCTTTGGTTGATTTCGGGCCATTGCGCGACGTGGGGCTTTGGCGGCGTCGGCGGCGTCGGTCGGTCGCTCCCTGGCGCGGCGCGGCGTGGAGCGGCGTGGCGGGGCCGCCCGACGAAGGCGCGGCTCGCGCTCATTACTGTTCCAGCCGGGGGATTGTCTACATGCGTTTGTTTCGGCGCGCAAGGCCACGGGCGCTGGCTCCGCGTCGCTCCGCTCCGCGCCGCTCCGCCCGGATCGGCGGCCGGCGACCGCGGCGTCGGCGTCGGCGTCTGCGCTGCCGCTGCCCCGCGCAGCTCACCTCCCCGTTGAGCTTTTAAATTGAATGTAAGCCCGAGGAGCCGCGCCCCGGCCGCCTGCGCGGACTATTGAAACCGGTTTTGTGATTTATTAAACGGCCGAATGACGCTGGAGTAAAGCAAGCGAGCGAGCCCGCCTTTGGGGATACGCACCGAAAACGTATTAAAGGGCTATTTTTCGTCCTCCCGTCTCGCGGTCCCTAACTCAGGCTTTGAAAGGAGGGCCTCGAGCCTCCGCATCCGTGGGCCGTGCGGCGACGCGGGGCGCGGGGTGCGGGGGGAGCGGGGAAGGCGGGAACGGGGCGCGAGCGCCTCCGCACATGCACGCGCGAGATTACAGCCACCGGGCGGATGGCCCCTCCGCCCCCGCCGCGGCCCCCGCCGCCCCCGCGCCGCCCCGCGCCGCCCCCGCCGCCGGGCCGATCCGCTCCGACACCCCGGTGTTCGCGTCCCGCGCCCCGCGCCGCTCGCCCGCCGCCCCGCCCTTCCCCCGCGCTGAGTGCCGGAGCGTCGCCTTGGAGCGAGGCCCCGCCCACGCTGTTGTGCGAACCCGGCCCCGGCCGCCGCCGCCGCTGCCTGCTGTTCATTCACCGCGGGCGTGCCGGCGCCGCTCTGCTCCGCGCTGCCTCTGTTGCGAGCGCCAACCGCTCTCGCCACGAGAATCCGCGTTCAACAACAGCAGGATTTTGCGAAGAAACTTGGGGGTTGGAAATGTTTTCGGAAGCATCATATTTGAGGTGTATAATAATTTAATAGGTGTTCTTCAACTTTTGTTGTTCGCGACACGCAGTTTCTTCGTTACGAGTATTGCGGTACATCGCTAATTAGATATAACCTACTAACTTTAACCCTCCAACTCTGTTTCTCCATTACTTACGTGGACTCTGTTTGCGGTCAGATTTCACCCCACACATTTTACACAATAGTTTACATGTATTTCATGCAGGGATGCTACTTGGAATCATTAATTAAGAAAATGATGCTATTTATTTGCTTTATTTACTACATCGTAATAAAAAAACAAAGAATAATATTTCCAGAAAAAACATTATTGTATATCCTCATAACTAAATATTGGTGTCTACCATACCAGCATGAAAATGTCAGATACAGGGCTACTAACGTATAATAGACAAACCTGCCTGATTGTCGTTCAGAAACAACATAATATTATGAAACGGAAATGGACACGGTTTTAGATTTTTTCTTATAATTTAGACGTGTAACGTGGAATCTATTTGGGAGCATTTCTGACCCCCAACCGTATAAAGATCAAATTACTTTAAACCAAGAAAACTTAAAAAACTGA